>ML098667.1:0-26971 GCA_003697995.1 Taxidea taxus jeffersonii
TAGGCTAACAAATTTATGACTCATTCACTAATTGAATCATTCCTACAACAAATATTTTCTGAACACTTTCTACATATGATACAGTCCTAGGTGCTAAGTATCTGGCAGTGGAAAACAAAACAAAGCAAAACAGGCAAAGTATCTGCCTTCCTCAAGTCTACTTTCTGGACGTGGGAGGAAAAAGTAAACCAATACATAAATACAGTCTATGATATTTTGGACATGAGTGCATAAATATGAATAAATTTTAGTAATGGTCATATGCATTAAACATCCTTTGACTTGGAAAACCTACATTTCCTTTAAAAGATTTCAACATTTGGGGTGCCTGGGTGGCTCAGTGGGTTAAAGCCTCTGCCTTCGGCTCAGGTCATGATCCCAGGGTCCTGGGATCGAGCCCCGAATCGGGCTCTCTGCTCTGCAGGGAGCCTGCTTCTTCCTCTCTCTCTGCCTACTTGTGGTCTCTGTCTGTCAAATAAATAAATAAAATCTTTTAAAAAATGTCAACATTTATTGGGACAAACTTTGGTTTAAAACTTCTTTGGAAAATATTCCATTTTAATGTCTTTTGACTTGAGGTGAGACTTTGCAGGCCATCATAACTTTAACAAAGGCCAAGCTGATATTCAGATTTAGAGGTCAGAAATTGTGATTTATTCATTAGCACTAAGAGATGATAACACAACCATTTAATTTGTAAAATGTGTCTGAACAAGTGGAACAACTGCAGATAGGTTGTTTGATAAATTTAAAATAGGGTACTGCCGATTCTTTAGAGCTATTTTCATAGCAGGTTTATAAGTAGCTTGGTATCATTGTGCAGACATTTCTTTAAGGATCAAAAGTTTAAGCACACTTAACAAGGATAAAAAATACAGAAAACTTCTTAATCTTTTATTTTTCCTTACTTGGATATCACACAGACTTGGGTATAATAATCCTGCTATGTTAAAGCATGCAAATGTGGGTCTTTTTTGAGGTCTGAACTTTGAAGATCCTCTTTAGTCTTTGACAGAAACATTTGGGCTTCTGTAAATGTAAGAAACACCCATACTTTTCCCTGAGACATCTGTAAATCATCTTCTGACTTTATTCAAACTACTTATACATTTTAAAACCACTTTACATCTTTCAGATTTAAGGAGCACATTTTCTCACTTAGTCCTTCAATTTTTAGCAACTGGATACAAATGACATCCTTGAATTTGTTAAGGTAGGAGTAGAAATTCATTTGGAAAATATGATAGGAAATGTTGTGGTAGAGGAATGTTCTCAGAGAAAAGAACCTCAGCCAATAATTTTAGATTCTTATAGATAGAGCTGGTTAGGAACTCTGACTCTGAGACAACTCTAGCTTGCTGCTAACTAAAAATGGGAATAGGGAATTCCCTGGTCAGCCTTTGTTGCCAGGATGCTTGATATCATGCCTTTAAGGCAACATATAGCCTCTTCTACTGCCAAATTCAGGTAACACCAAGAAGAATGATCAGTGTGTTTCCCATATCTATGGAACAAAATTAATTCTGCTTAATTTTCTCTTTAAGGTAGGGACCAGTGGTGAATCATCTCATTTCTCTGTTGACTCAGTTACTCTTCAATTCAAGACTTAGGGATATGAAGCAACTCACTTTGACCTTAGGAACTAATTTCATTTTTCTACGTAGACTACCAGAAATTCTTCCAAAAGCATTAATTACTTCTCTGTTCAATAATTTATTTATTTCAGTATGGATCCAGAAACATAGACTGTATACTTTTGGCTATAAATCAATTTTTATTTCATTTCATTTCACCTTATTTTTTTAATTTAAATTCAATTGTCAACATGTAGTACATCATTAGTTTCAGATGTAGAGCAATAATTTATCAGTTGCATATAACACCCAGTGCTCATCACATCACATGCCCTCCGTAAAACCTATTACCCAATTGTCCTATCCTTCTACCCATCCACCCTCAGTTTTTTCCTATAGTTAAGAGTCTCTCATGGTTTTTGTCCCTCTCTGATGACTTCCCATTCAGTTTTCCCTCCCGTCCCCTATGATCCTCTGTGTTGTTTCGTATATTCCATATGTGAGTGAAACCATATAATTGTCTTTCTCTGACTGAATTATTTGCTCAACCTAATACCCTCCAGTTCCATCCATGTCACTGTAAATGATAAGTATTCATCCTTTCTGATGGCTGAATAATATTGCATTGTATGTGTATACACCCCACATCTCCTTTATTCATTCATATGCTGATGGACATCCCAGCTGTCCATAGTTTGGCTCTTGTGAACATAATGATCTGCACCCCAATGTTTATCACAGCAATGTTTGCTTTATTTTATTTTATTCAAATCGTTCCAGCTTTGGTTTGGGGGAGGTTTATAATTGGCTTCTGTATTGTTTTGACCTGCCTTCACCATTATACTGTTTTTCTTGTTTCATTGAACACTTTATTTTCTGGCACTACAAGATGCTTTACATGCTTCTTGTGTATCACTTGCCCAGTCCTAAAATTAGTTATTTCTCAGAGGAGTCCTGTCCAACACATAGCAACTATCTCTGATCTGTTTAACATATCTGTAATTCTTTTTTCTGTAATATCATATAAATGGAATCATTCACAGGACAGCTTTTTCACACTGCTTCTTTCACTTAAAAATATGCTTTTAAGATTCATCTATATCTTTCTAAGTGTTGACTGCTCATTTTTAAAATAATTCAATAAAACTCCATTAACAGATGAATCGAGTTCATTTGTCTATTCACTTATTGAAGTGAACCTAGTTGTTTCCAAGTTTGGAAACTCTGAGCAAAGCTGGTATTAACATTCACATGCTGGTTTTGAATACAGTTTTCAAATCAGTTGGGTAAACTACTTAGGAATGCAAGGGCCAGCTTTTTGTCTTACAAAAAACTGTTAAGCTTTCTTCCATACCAGCTATACCATTTTCACTATCACTAGCAATAGATGAGAGTGTCTATTATTCCAAAATCTTTCCAGCAATATGTAGTGTCTCTTCTGGGTTTTAGAGATACTGATAAGTATGAGAATTATTGTTTGAATTTGAAATTCCCAGATGACAGAGTTTGAGCATATTTTCACATACTTATTTGCCTTCTGTATATCTTCTTTGGCAAGATGTCTGCTTAGATCTTTGGCTCATTTGTTAACTTGGTTGTTAATTTTCTTACAGAATTTTTTTATATATTTTAAATACAAGTGCTTTTGCAGGTATGTATTTTGCAAATAATTTCTCTTCATTTGCGGCATTTCCTTTTGATTCTCCCAACACTGTCTATCACACAGTTAAGAGTATTGAATGTTAATAAAGTTAAACTTACTATGTATTGCTTGCATTTTTGTAGTTCTACTTAAAAATTCATCATAAAACACATGTTCATCTTCATTCCTATAGTTTCTTCAAGAAATTTAAGAGTTTCGTATTTTGTATTCAGGCTAATGATCCATTTCGCATTAATTTTTTGTAAAAGGTGGAAGATCTGTGTCTATGCTCATTTTGTACACACACACACACACACACACATTATTTTATATATAATGTATATAATTATTTCAACACCATTTAGTTAAAAAATACTTCTCCATCAAATTGTCTTTACTTTGTCCTTTTGTCAAAGATGAGTTAAGCACTCTTGTGTGTGTCTATTCCTACCTACCTATCCTATCCCATGGAACCACTTGTCTGTTTCTTTGCCACATTATGCTGTTTTGATTACTATGACTTTACAGTAAGACTCGATCTCAGGTAGTGTAAGTCCAACTTAGTTCTTTGTCAGTGTTGTCTAGTATATACTAGGTCTACTGTTTTCCACGTAGTCATCTGAAAGAGTTTGTTGATATCTACAAAATAACTTGCTGCGGTTTTGATTGGAATTGTGTTGAATCTGTATATCAAGATGTAAATAACTGACATCCTAACAAGATTGAGTCTTCTGATCCATGACAGTGGGAACAGACCAGTATTGTGAGGATTTATGTTAATCTAGCAAGAAGTTGGACTTTGTTTAATATTTGCTGTGCTACAGACACCAGAACTTCTTCTTTCTCCCTTTTTGACTTGGTGCACCTTAAATGATGGGAGGGAAAAATGAGGGCAAAAGGCAAGCTGATAGTCTGCCAACCACTCCCAAGGTGAGACACACATATCATCCCTCAGATACTCATGATTTCCTAAGAACAAAGGCAGAGGAGAAACATGGCGAACTGATAAAGGTCACAGTCTTACATGACATGAAACTCCAGCTTAGTATATAACTATCCTAATAATTTACTAGGAAAACACAATCATAATAATTGCCAGACCTCCAGGAAACTATAGACTCAATTTCCTGGAGCCCTAATGTCACCTTTACCCCTACAGGATAGAAAGCCCTGTATAATCAGTCACTCTTCACAAACACAAGTGCAGCTCTTTCTGCCCCTGGGTCCTGTCCCCATGCTATAATAAAAGCACCTCTTTAGTGAGGTAAAGCCTCTTAAGAATTCTTTGTAAACAATTGTGCTCAACTACCCCATATCACTAAATATCCACTCTAACCCTAGGTTGGGTTCTGAAAGGACCACCTTGAGAAGCCTGACTCCAAAGTCCCAGGGATTGTGGACACCTGATCAATACCAGAGGACTCACCTGGCACAGAGAAAGAATCTGTGCTATTTGCAATTCCAGAATGGATTTAGAGCAGAAGAAATCTGAGTGCAAACCTGAGCCAATCCACCTACTAGTCACATATTCTTTACTATTATGGAAGTTTAATACCATGCTTTCTATGTTAGTAGGCTTTTTGTACTTAATGCAAAATCTACTTCGTGATAAAAGATGCACCGCTGCTAAAGAAGGGAAAATCACTTCTCTGGTTAACTGATTTACTGGGAGATATTCTATCTGATTGTGAGTAATAGAGCTCCAAACATTCAAAGATGTTTCTTATTTACATGACAACTATTGTGAGCCCCTGTATAATACTCACTATGCCATGTTTTTCAAACTTAAAAAAAAAGGCTCATGTAGCCTACATCCTTTGATTCATGTTATTTTTAAATATTTTTATTAACATATAATATATTATTAGCCCAAGGGTTATGGGTCTGTGAATCACCAGGCTCACACACTTGACAGCACTCACCATAATGCATACCTTCCCCAGTGTCCATAACCCAACAACCCTCTCCCTACCCCCTCTCCCTGGCAACCCTCAGTTTGTTTTGTGAAATTAAGAGTCTCTTGTTTTGTCTCCCTCCTGATCCCATCTTGTTTCATTTATTCTTTTCCTACTCCCCAAACCCCGCATGTTGCCTCTCAACTTCCTCATATCAGGGAGATCATACAATAATTCTCTTTCTCTGATTGACTTATTTCGTTAAGCATAATACCCTCTAGTTCCATTCATGTCATTGCAAATGGCAAGATTTCATTTCTTTTGATGGCTGTATAGTATTCCATTGTATGTATGTATATATATATACTTACACACACACACATATATGTATATATATACATACATATATATATGTATGTATATATATATACCACCTCTTCTTTATCCATTCATCTGTTGATGGACATCTAGCTCCTTTCCATAGTTTGGTTATTGTGGACATTGCTGCTATAAACACTCAGGTGTATGTGCCCCTTCGAATCACTACATTTGTATCTTTAGGGTAAATACCCAGTAGTGTGATTGCTGGGTCATAGGATAACTCTATTTTCAACTTTTTGAGGAGCCTCCATGCTGTTTTCCAGAGTGGTTGCACCAGCTTGCATTCCTACCAACAGTGTAGCAGGGTTCCCCTTTCTCCGTATCCTCACCAACATCTGTCATTTCCTGACTTGTTAATTTTAGCCATTCTGACTGGTGTGAGGTGGTATATCATTGTGGTTTTGATTTGTATTTCCCTGATGCCCAATGATGTGGAGCACTTTTTCATGTGTCTGTTGGCCATCTGGATGTCTTCTTTGCAGAAATGTCTGTTCATGTCCTCTGCCCATTCCTTTCTTTTTTTTTTAAGATTTTATTTATTTATTTGACAGACAGAGATCACAAGTAGGCAGAGAGAGGGGAAGGGAAGCAGGCTCCCTGCTGAGCAGAGAGCCCAATGTGGGGCTCGATCCCAGTACCCTGAGATCATGACCTGAGCCAAAGGCAGAGGCTTTAACCCACTGAGCCACCAGGCACCCCCCTCTGCCCATTTTGTGACTGTATTGTTTGTTCTTTGGGTGTTGAGTTTGATAAATTCTTTATAGATTTTGGATACCAGCCCTTTATCTGATATATCGTTTGCAAATATTTTCTCCCATTCTGTCAGTTGGCTTTTGGTTTTGTTGACTGTTTCCTTTGCTGTGCAGAAGCTTTTGATCTTGATGAAGTCCCAATAATTCATTTTTGCTCTTGCTTCCCTCGTCTTTGACGATGTTCCTGGAAGAAGTTGCTGTGGCTGAGGTCGAAGAGGTTGCTGCCTGTGTTCTCCTTAAGGATTTTGATGGATTCCTTTCTCACATTGAGGTCCTTCATCCATTTTGAGTCTATTTTCATGTGTGGTATAAGGAAATTGTTCAGTTTCATTTTTCTACATGTGGCTGTCCAATTTTCCTAACATCATTTGTTGAAGAGACTGTCTTTTTTCCATTAGACATTCTTTTCTGCTTTGTCAAAGATTAGTTGACCATAGAGTTGAGGGTCTATTTCTGGGCTCTCTTTCTGTTCCATTGATCTATGTGTCTGTTTTTGTGTTGATTCATTTCATTAACTTATTACCCCTTCTATATTTTCTTAGCCTCACATTGGCACCAACTGAAATAACAGAAAAATCAATGTCCATCCTTTCAAATAGAATCTTGTTCTATGATGTCCACTCTTATTTGCCTTAGTAGTGGCTATTTCCTCATTAGTCTCATGACAATTATACTACATTCACTAGATAAAATGTGAAGAGAAACCACATTGGATTTGTAAAAAATCTGTAAAAAATAAAAATAAAAAAGATGTTCAGTTTTCTAATAAATACAAAGTGGAGTGGGCCAAGTAGAAAAGTGAGTAACTGATACACCTCATCTCATGAGCAAAATATTGTAACAGAGAAGAAATTAAGAACACTACAGAATAAAAGATAATTACCCAATCATCTGCAAGACCTGACCAAAAATATTTTAAATCTTAACGAGCAAACTCTGTCTTCTGTCATGAGATAAAACACTTGATCTAATGCCAAATTGATACCACACCACTCTGAGAAGATCTTAGATGAAATAAGTGATTCAAGGAATGAGTGGGATCCCTTTTCTTATGTAAAAATTTGGGGGGAGAATGATTAGGAATAGCCCTGCTAATCTGAAAAAAGAACATGTTACCAGATGGGAGACGGAGGTAATGACACACTCAAATGCCTGAGTCTGGTTATAAGACGAAATGTGGTGCTGGACATGTTTGCTGACATTAGATTTGGCAAACAACTCAGCAGAAAAAAAAAAATATATATAAGAAATAATAAACAACAGAATACACACAGGCTCAGCTTCAAGCTTCATTCAAATTATATCTATACTGATGCAGACTGTAAACAGAAAACCAAAACCGGATATGTCTAGTGAGTAACAAGCCCCTATCCTCAACCTGCTATTGCAAGTGCTAACCAACTCTTCCAGAATTCAGTTATTTGTAATTTGATTCCCTGATTCTACAAATACCCCATCACAGATGTGCGAGTCCTGATATTTGGCAACAAGAGCATTGGCTTCTTTGTAAAACCACAGGAACTGCTGAAAACTCAGTGGGTGATTCTGGTAACATGAACGTTTTAATCTCAACCTGGATTTTACAAATCTTAAAAACTAAGCAAAAAAGTGCAGGAGATACGCATCTGAGAAATGCAATCACTCTGCTTGCCCTTGTCTCTCTCCAGGGAGGAGAGTTAGAAATGACATTTGCACATTTGTTCAACTTTCTTTAAATCTAATGGTCATCTCTCATGGACACACGTTTGGCTAGAAGTCTTCCGAAGCCATGCCTTAGTGGGCCCGTGGATTCATTATGAAAGCACTGTAAGCAACAGTCACGTCAGTTGTGATCATTTGTAATGTGATGGTATACTGTCTTAAGCCACAGTGGAAGGAAGGACCCCAATTAGCAGCTAGTATGTCAAGACTCGGCAGTCAGTAACAATCTGTTGCTAGTAAACCCGTTCAAGAGCATTAGTGTGTATCCCAAGCAGGATTGCTTTTAAAAGAGAAACTCATTCCAAACCAGTTCAAAAGTTTTATATACGTATGGATGAATGTAAGTATACATAATGTACTCGTGTAAACATAAGGAAAAAAAATAGATACAGTTGGGGCACCTGGGTGGCTCAGTGGGTTAAGCCTCTGCCTTCGGCTCAGGTCATGATCTCAGGGTCCTGGGATCGAGCCCTGCATCCGGCTCTCTGCTCTGCAGGGAGTCTGCTTCCCCCTCTCTCTCTCTGCCTGCTTCTCTGCCTACTTGTGATCTCTGTCTGTCAAATAAATAAAAAAAATCTTTAAAAAAAATCTATACAATTCAAAGGTGTTACTTTTCACCATTAACCAAGAACTAGCCATTGAGCTAATAATTTAACAAGAATGATCTCTCTGAGTTCTCACAAAAACCATATTTCTGTGCTCATTGTACAGCTGTGATAACTGAGACTCAGCTATTTTAGTTACTTGTTTATGTTATAACAGCCAAAAACTAGTTGGCGGAGGTTTCCGTGTGCTTATAATCACCATGGAATAGGAACACACCACAGAATCTGGTTCATTGTAAAATACACCTAATCTCCATTGGAAAGAATAAATTATCAGACAGCTTATTTTTCATGGCATCTTATGCTCACGTTTGTTGCTCAGCTGTTGTCCCCTCACTCCCCATTTTTCCTCCTTCTTCTCTTCCCTTTCACCTCTGCTTCTCTCTGACTTTGTCCCCTAACTTCCTGTCTGCAGACAAAAGTTTCATCTGGTAAAAGTTCCATCATCTGACTGGTCTCGATGTCGAACTTAACTGGATTATATACCTCATTTAAAAATTATCAAAAGACAGCCGATTGTCTGAATTAGGTTCAGAGGATGGCTACGTACCTGTGTAGATTTTTAAGCCTATGAAACTGGTGAAATGGTCGATTAAAAATTGCTATTAAGCTCTGAGTATTGATATGTTTTTTCATATGATATTCTTGACCTATGATTCATGGAAAACCTGCAATAGATATGTCAAGTGTTATCACTTACAGCATTTATTCCAAATATTCTAAACTTTTAGAAATCTCATGTGAATCTTTCAATCTATTACTTATATCTAAACATCTATAGGTATACAATAGTAAATTGTATATCTATTTTGAATCCCACTTCAATAGTCCCCTCATGCTCGTATTTTCCTTTCGCCTACCCTAGAAACACTCTTCTGTTCCTTCAGAGTACATCTGTGTCTGTACTTTCTTCACCTGCCCCGTTCAGCATTTAGAATGTAATAGAGATAAGGTTGACACCCTTGTCTGTTCTGCTATATTCAATTTCGCAGTAGTTAGCAATTCTATAGAAGAGCCTGTCATTACTCTGAATGTATTTCATGTAAAAACTCAGGAAATTTATCTCAGGCTGTTTATTTCAAAGACAGACACTGTGAACTGGGACTGGGATATACATGTTCACTTTTATTCAATATTCTTCTGGCATATGCTATGACAAGCAAATTTCCATTCTGAAGTTGATGTTAAGCAGCCTCTAAGCAAGTGGCGGTAGCATTAGCAGCATAAGGCAAATGGAATAATCCTGTTACCAATCCCTTTGCCTCTAGTTTATTCCCTACCCAAATCAATCATTTTAACTGCTGCTATGTAATCTTCCAAAATATCACTTTCATCATGTCATAATATTGGCCAAAATGCTATAGTTGTCAAAATCTGTTGTCTCAAAGAATAAGAGCAATTTCCTTTCTACATTTTTCAGTTTCCAAACTGGCTTTCTAAAACTTTATATATTAACCCGGTAATATCAATGTTTTCCATGTTAATTTTAGTGTTTAACTAAAAGCTTTACTACTGAATCTTACGGATTTTCTAACACTCCCTGAAATAATACTGAAGATGTGCTTCTTTATAAATTATAATCTTCTCTATTTTTGCATTGGAATCTCAGAATAGATATTTATCTTTTTCTGATTCCACTTCCCCAAACAAGTCTGGGGTTGATTTGGTCACACATTCTGTAAGCTCTATTAACTTCCTTATTAAAGGATGATATTATGCACACTATCTGTGTCTTAAATTATTCCAGTTTTCTCTTATTCACAATATAGGACTTGTGCAATGCAGTGTATTTGCTGCCAAACTGCTGATGTTAAATATTTGAAGATAATCCAAGATTCGGTAAATCTAGTAAAGCCCAGTTACATTGTAATTATTGGAGATGTTACAACAGGTCAAAAGCTCAAAGGAAAAATACAAATGAAAAGATTAAAGTACAATTATAAACTAATTTAAGTATGTCTCCTAGTACAGTATCCTCCTCTGTACATTGATATAATATATACACTTATCATGTTGCAATGTAAAGAGAAAAAAAATTAAAGCTATTCATTGAATGTATGTGTGAAAATACTGTCTTTAATACTGGCTTGGGTAAAACTGCAAAAAAAAATCATGTCACAAGCTTAAGCCTTAATATGCACAAATTTCTATATGGTTCTCAGGTTTCATGAAAATCGTGCATTGTCCTCACCAGGTTGCTTTTATCTTTGTTTTGAGTATGACAGAACACCAATAAAGCATGATTTTTCAAACAGTGTCCTCGAAATTCTATCAATGTCACATTAGGTCACATCTACAAGCCTACTTCATCCATCAAAATTACTTTGACCTTCCCAACACAATGTCATAATATTTTGATTTTAAATCCCTATGTTTTCAATCTATTACTTTCCTCAGTTTAATGCAATATACATATTATACGTCCATGCCCTATGTCAACATACAGATTACATTTTGAAGGTTGGCATCTTGCCTAGAGTTGGCATACAGCTAGAAGAGTTCCAAATCTCTTACTGGCAGTATGATTTTAAGAAATATTCTATATCTTTATGATTTTATCTCAAATATATATATATATATATATAAACTGTTTTAGTAATTGTTCATTTGTTCATTTGTCAGTTTAATAAATATTTACTAGATGTACTTAAATATCAGGCACAGTGAATAAAAGTATGGGTAAGGTAGAGTTCTCACCTTCAAGGTCTTAAACACTAATGAAAGCCAATGGCTAAACAATGAAAATCTCTATTTCTGATGTTTATAGGCAATAAGAAAAGGATATATGAAAATGCAGACTTTGGCAATCACTCAATCTTATCAAGTGAGGGAGGGCACAAATACAAATAAGCCAGTAATAATGGAAATTGGCACTTGTTGTTTACTGTATAAAACACAGAGTACATTATTGAGTTTAATCACACAATAAAATTTTTAGGTACACTGACATTCTAGGTAGGATAATAAAGGCTAGATAAGTTCAGAAAGTTGCAGTGGTGTCCAGCATATTTAACTATTAGTTATACTACATGCTGTCAGAGTGAGAGTATCTTTAAACTGAGTTCTGAACAATAAGTCTAAGATAGAAAGAAAAAAAATAGAGTGATGAGGATAGATTCTATACAGAAATATGTCATGTTCAAAGGCCAGAGGCAAAGCAAAATGCATTTTTGGAATAAAAGCTTTTCAGGATCAACTGAATAAAGATTAGAGTGAGATAGAACTCTAGATCTCAAGAGTCCTATCATTACATATTAAATGTAAAGACAATTTTAAGAAAAGAATGAAAGTGATAAGAAGATAGTAAATATTTTAAGACAAAGATATGATCAGGTTTGTAGGAGGGTATGCAGAAAGATCATTCTGCCTGCAATATGGAAAGTAAATTGCAGGAAGTCCAGTTCCAATAAGGATAGGTCAAATTCACTGGAGCAAACCTAGAATAAAGAAAATTCTCCCTAAATTTAAAAGACATAACTTAAAATTTTAAAGAAATGAAAAAAAAAAAACAGTTTGAAATTCCCATGCCAAATTATGGAGAAAAGCCTGAATTTATAAAGGTAAACAGAATATTGAAGCAACAAAGTTTTTCATATTCTGATGGCATTTGTGGATACCAGAGACCTAGACTTAAGTTTCAAAACTTTCAGCCTAAGGAAGAGTTAAAGCCAAAAAATACACCAAGGTAGAGAGTTTCTGAGCCACTCTTCCCTGCATTATGGTGATCACACAAATCTCTACATGCCTATAGGATAGTAGCAAAGGAGAAATTCAACCATCAGCTCGACCCACAATAAAGCTGAGCTGCCGCTGAGCAGGTCCAAAGAGCCATAGCAACCACAACAGCTTGCTTGCTGCCATTGCTTTCTAGGGATCCCTCCCATTTCTGTTTTTACTGAGAAATGGGAGGGATCCCTAAAAGGCAATGGCAGCAAATAAGTCATGTAAAAACTCCTGTCCTAAATACACATGGTCTGTGCTGATCAAGGGACCTGAACCAAGGAACTGTATTTTACTAGTTGCGGTCCGATATGCTCCTGGAAAGCAAACGCAGAACACTTCCAAAACACCTTTTCCTTAGACAGTGATGAGCACACAAAAATCCCAGGTGCACAAGGAGGCAAAGCAAGGGGCCAAGCATTCATGACAACGGATCCACACATGTTTTGCATATATACATTATCAAATTACACAGCAGCCTAAAAGGATCACTATAAAACGAAGTTTGGCCAGGTTTACTATAAGAACCACCATGAGGCTTTATTTAAAGATATTTAAAGAAGATTTAAGTAAATATGTATATCATGCTCATCAACTGGAAGACTCAGTTCCGTAAAGCTATAGCGATAGATAAATAGTCTTATTAAATTCAGTGCAACAGTAAATCTTAAGAGATTCAGTGCAATATTAAGTAAAACTTAAACATTTCAAAAAGATTTCGACATTTTTTGAATGGAAATGTATAAGCTACAACTTATAAGAAAACCCAAGGAAGAGCCAAGACATTCTTAAAAACTGAAGAACAATTATGAAAGAGTTACTTTACGAGACAGAGATTTACTACAAAGCAAAATGAGCAACGCTCATTCCTTTAGTCACAGGCATGGATACATAAATGTCTGAAAAAGGAAAGAGAGCCCCTAAATAAACCTATGTAGGCATGGTAATTTGATGTGTAACAGATGTGCCACTGCAAATCAAAGGGGAAAACAGAGTTTTGTTTTGCTTTGTTTTTTGTTTTTGTATTTTTTTAAAGATTTATTTATTTATTTATTTGACAGACATCACAAGTAGGCAGAGAGAAAGGAGGAAGCAGGCTCCCCACTGAGCAGAGAGCCCAAAACAGGGCTCCATCCCAGAACCTTGGGATCATGACCCAAAATGAAGGCAGAGGCCTTAACCCACTGAGCCACCCAGGCACCCCCTGTTGTGCTTTGTTTTGTTTTAATAAATGGAGCTTGGCAATACTATAGTACTATAAAGATTTTATAAGACAATAGTTTAGGTAACATATCAATAAATTCAACACTTGGTAGGAAGAAAAGTATACAAGGGAAACTCAAAAGCAACTCCAAGGGACTAAAAACAATCAACCAAAAAAGAAAGCCGTTTTGGGGAGCCAAAGTGGCGGGGAGGAAGCAATTATTCAGAGGTAAACATTGCCATGTTTTTTGAAAATATCCTTTGGAACCTCATCAGCATGATATTGATGTTGTTCATGCAATTTTTATTGATTTGGAGAACTAACATATTGTGAGGAATTGCTGGTGTAACAAAGTCAATTGTAACTTACTTTAACGGGCTTGGTGTTGTGTATGTGAGGTCTACACAGGAAGAGAGCTGTGACTGACTGGGCTTCCTGTTCTCTGTCATATGCCTCTGAGATAATTATTACACCATTGTGAGCCAGATATAGAAGAGGGTTGTCACATCTAGGGTGGAGTAAATGGTATGAACAGGTTCCTCCCTGTTACACTATGAACAAACAGGGAGAAAAGCTAATGAAACAGGTGAGGACAGTTTCACTGGGATTCAGAATTTTCTAAAGAGAAAATTCCTGATCTGAATGGCCAAGTTCAACCACAGTACTGCAGCCTCTTCCATGGAGAATGGTTTCCCTACTTCACACTTTAAAACTACCAGAAGCAGTAAAGCCTTGGCCTTGCTCCTTCCACCTTACACACATTACAAACCAAGTATGCGGTAACTCTGGGGACAAGTAAGTGCAAAATCCAATATAATAGGCACTTAAGAATCAAACTATAATAAGAAAAAGACATCAGAGTAAAAAACCCACACTACATAAACACAAAAAATTAAATTATAAATAATACTTCAAAGAGATGATACATCACAACAACATCAGGAAAAAGAAAGAACTAGTTATGAAGAAGACTAAGCATAAATATTAGGTAAAAAATGAGTTAAAATAATTCACTGGATGGAGAAATAACAGAACTAATAACATTTAAAAATATAAATTAAGCTAGAAGTTCAATAAAGGAACTCATAAAATTCACATGAAAAGTAGGAGGACAGGTTACATACAATAAAAAGCATTAGGTGTGTAGGATTGCTATTCAGATAGTCCAGATATATGAGAAAGAAAAAATGAAAAATAGATATACAGAATTTCAAAGAATTTATAAGAACATAAAAGACCTCTCATTGAAAGGAATATGATAGTTTCAAACAGAATAGTTAAAAATCCACACATAGAATAATATAAGATCATCAAAGAGTCATTTTCAAAAGTTATTAAAGTTTATAGAGTCTCAAAGAAAAAAAAAATCAGATTTTGACCAGTAGTCATGGTAGTGATAAGGGAACAAGAAAACAGTAAACAACCTTTTCTAAATTTTCATGGAAAAAAAATTTGAACTACTGATTTTATCTCTAACCAATATGTCAATAAAACATGAGCATGTAATACATACATTCTCCATATATATAAAGCTTAAAAAGTTTACTAATACTGATCTTTGATAAAAACTTTTGGTGGGAATAACAACAACAACAAAAAGAGATAGAGAGAGGGTTAGAGGGAAGGATTTTTGAAGAGAAAACTAAAAATTTAAGTAGGAAATAAAGATGAGTGATCATTCATTCATTCATTCATTCATTTGCCAGAAAGAGAGTAAGAACAAGAGAGCGAGAGGACAAGCAGGGGGAGCAGCAGGCAGAGAGAAGCAGGATTCCTACTGAGTAGGGAGCCTGATGTGGGACTCGATCCCAGGACCCTGGGATCATGACCTTAGCTAAGGCAGATGCTTAACCAACTGAGCCACCCAGGCATCCTAATACGTGTACATATTTAATAAAGAGAAGAAATAGAGATTAGATAAACCTCTTTCTATACCAGTTAAGTAATAAAGGGATAAGAATCAAATAACAAAATAGAGTAGAAAAAAATAAAAAATTAAAAAAAAATTACGGAAAGGACAGGAGTTCATCCAAAGCAGTGACACAGGCATGGAAGTGCGCAAGCAGCTCTGACAGAGGGACAGGGGTGAGCACGACCCAAGGTGACTCCCACCCAGGGAGAGGGGAAGAAAACCACACATACTAGTTCACTGTAGCCCCAGCAGTGGTCAGGGAGGCCAGATACAGTCTGACTGCAGGACTGACCACCAATGCAAGCTTCTCAGGGGACAACAAAGGGAGAACAATCCTCAGGTCAGGGCTACTGCCTGAACTGCTTGACTCCAGCAGAAGCAGCCCCAGATTGGCCCACTAACAACACAGGAGCCAAACAACACTCACAACAGGTGAAGACAGCCTTTGCAGATGCCTGAGCTGAAGGCAAATGTGATTCAGTCACAACAGTAGGGTGCACACAACACACATAGGAGATACCCCTGAAGTTCCAGGTTCTGGTGAATAGGGGACACTGCGCTGCAGGGCATTACAGGATCACTTCTTAATAAGGCTGCTATTTTCAAAAGCAGGGGACGTAGCTGACTTTCCTAACACATAGAAACAGATTCAATGAGCTAAACATAAAATTACCATATAATTCTGTAACTCTGCTACTGGATGTTTACCCAAAGAATACAAAAATACTAATTTGAAAAAATATATGCACCCGATGTTTACTGAAGCATTATTTATGATAGCTAAAATATGGAGGCAACCCAATGTCTGTCAAGCAATAAAGTGTGCATACACACACAAACACACACAATGGAATATTTCTTAGCCATAGAAACAGATGAGATCTTGCCATTTGCAACAACTTGGATGGATCTGGAGGATATAATACTGATGAAATAAGTCCGTCAGAGAAAGACAAATATGATTTCATTCACATGTAGAATTTAAGAAACAAAGCAAACAGAAAAAAAGAAAAAAACACACACTCAAGTATAGAGAACAAATAGGTGGTTAAAACAGGGGTGTCGGTTGTGGGGATGGGTGAAACAGGTGTAGGGGATTAAGAATACACCTTGTGGTGAGCCCTGAATAGTGTATAAAATTATTGAATCACTACATTGGACTCTAAAGATAATTTAAAAAATTAAAAAATAAGAGATAGAAAATAAATCTTATAGGTATAGAAAAAATTAAATGAATAATAAATAATATTAGAAGAAAAGTATAATAAATTTGGATCTTTACGAATGACAGGTAACCACTTGAAAAATAAAAGAAAAATAAAAATCTTAACTTTCAAACTCTGACAAATAGACTTTCAGATGTTCTCCATGATCCTTTCCTCTGGTGTGCAAATATTTGTGTAATTCCCTATACTTGAGTGTGTCTGGGAACTGTATGTTGCTTCTAACAAATATAATATGGCAAAGATAAGGGGATGTCACTCTCGTGATTGTGCTATAGTAGACCCCACATGGCTAGCAAACTCTTAGAGATTATCCTTGCTAATTGAATGTTTTATACTGTTTGTGTTCCCCTCGAATTCTTATTTGAAAACCTAACCCCCAGCGTGGCTGTATTTGTAGATGGAAGCTCTAAGAGAGTAATAAAGTTTAAATGAGGTCATAAGGCCAAGGCCCTAAACTGGTATGATCAGTGTCCATATAATAAAAGATACCAGGACGTTCTCTCTCCATGCACTTCCACTGAGGAAAGTCCATGTGAGGACATCAAGAAGGTGGCCATCTACAATCCAGGAAAAGAGCACTTACCAAATACCAATCCTGCTGGTTCTTTTTTAAATTTTTATTTTTTTTTAAGATTTTTAAGATTTACCTATTGGTCAGAGAGAGAGGGGGAGAGAGAAACAGCACAAGCAGGAGGATCAGCAAGTAGAGGGAGAAGCAGACTTCCTGCTAGTGAGGAGCCTGATGCAGACTCAGTCCCAGGACCCTGGGATCATTAAGCAAGCCAAAGGCAGACACTTAACTGACTGAGCCACGCAGGCATCTCTGCTCCTGCTGGGTCTTGATCCGGGGCTTATAATCTCTAAAACTGTGAAGCTAATTTTTTTTTTTTTTTTTTTTGTTAAGCCATGAAGTCTGTGGTGTTTGTCTTGGTACCCTGAGAAAACTAATACCCTGAATGATTGGGGAAAAACAAAACAAAACAAAATAAAACAAAAACCACAAAAAAACAAACACGGTGAACACAGACCACATGGAAGAAACTGCAGGCAGCCTCACCAAGAGGTGAGGGCAACCTCTACTCCACAGCCAGGAGAGAGTGCAGATTTACAACTGCAAGCAAATGAATTCTGCCAAAAAACTAAGGAGACTTGAAAGCAGATTGTTCCTTAGTCAAGCTTCCAAAAGAAAACTAGTAAATAAGAAACGAATTCAACAAAGTTGCAGGGCGCAAAAATCAACACATAAAAATCAGTTGTATTTCTACACACTAGCAGTGAACAATCTGAAAAGGAAATTAAGAAAATAATCCCATTTACAAGCACCAAAAAGAATAAATATTTAAATATATTTATTTAAATAAATAAATATAAATATTTACCCAGAGAGAGGAGAAGATAAAAAGTAACAGAAAAATTGCTTTGAAACTTCTCAAATTTGACTAAATTTGAAACTTCCCAAATTTGATTAAAAACAAGTATCTACACATTTAAGAACCTCAATAATTCAAAGCATGTAAAAAAATGAACACTGAAATACACTATAATCAAATTGTCAAAAGCCAAAGATAAACAGAGAATCCTGAAAGCAACAAGAGAGAAGCAACTCATCTCAAAGTATCCTTAATACCATTCACAGCAATTTTCTTATCAGAAACCACAGAGACAAGAGTGATTAGTGTAATATTTTCAAAGTGCTAAGAGAGATAACTGGCAACCAAGAATTCTATATTCAGCAAAACTAATGTTCAAAAATCAATTAGAAATTAAAGCATTCCCAGTAAATAAACTTGAGGAGTTTAGTCACTAGAGGACCCACCCTATTAGAAATGCTAATATTATTCAAGCTGAAATAAAAAATACACTAGATAGTAACTCTAAGCAACATGAGGAAATAATGAACTCTGATAAAGGTAAAAGTAAAAGCCAATATTATATTTTGATACTGAAAAACCTCCTTTCATTTCCATATAATTTAAAAGACAAAGCATAAAATAATAATTATAAATCTATATTAATGGTCACATAATGTATAAAAGTGTATATTATGAAATAAAATAGGGAGAGCTATATACAGCAGAAATGTATTTATGCTATTTAAGTTAAGTTGATATCAATTCAAATTAGACTGTTACAAATTTAGGATGTTATACTCTGTACGGGAATCACTAAAAAAATACCTAAGAAATAAACACAAAAAGAAATAAGAGGGAGTTAAGAAGATAGACCACAAACAATAAAGCATGAAAGAAGGGGTGATAGAGAAAACGAGGAACAAAAACGGTATAGGACAATATTAATCATACAGTAAAATGACAGAAGTCCTTCCTTACCAGTATTTATTTTATATATGAATAGATTCAACTATCAAAAAGCTAAAATCTATAATAAAACTGTTAGAAGCATCATACAGGTGAATCTTCACGACCTTAGATTTGGCAATAAATTCTTAGATATGATGCCAAAAACATGAACAGCAATATGTTAAAAAAAAAAGACAGATAAATTGGACTTCATCAAAATTAAAAACTTGTGTGCATACAAGAACATTATTAAGAGAGTGAGTTCAGGGGCCCGGGTCAGTTGAGTGTCAGACTCTTGACTTTTTCTCAGATCATGATCTTGGGGTCATGTGGTCAAGCCTCCGGTTGGACTCATTCACTTCAGAGTCTGCTTGTCCCTCTCCCTCTGCTCTTCCCATACCCTGGGCATGTGAGGAACAAACTGGCTCTCTCCCTCTCAAAAAAATAAAAAATAAAAATAAATAAATAAATAAGTAAATAAATAAATAAATAAAAATAAAAAGTGAGTGCATAACATAACAAGGAGCGAAAATATTTTCAGATCACACATATGATAGTATCTAGCATCCAGAAGAAAAAATTCTCAAAACAAAAACATAAAAATCTAATTTAAAAGTAGGCAAAACTTGAATAGACATCTCTCTACAGAAAAATATAAAAATCTCCAACAAGCCCATAAAATAATGCTTAACATCACTAGTCACTAGGGAAATACAAATCAAAAGCACAATAATATATCACTCAAACACACTAGTATGGCTACAATTAAAAAAGAAAACAGTAAGTATTGGAGAAGACATGAAATTAGAAGCTTTTTACATTGCTGATGGGAATGTAAAGTGATCCAGTTGTGGGAAATGATCTGACAGTACCTCAAATAGTTAAATACAGAATTATCAAACGATCCAGCAATTTCACTCTTAGGTACACACACACACACACACACACACAAAATGGATAGAAAAACAAGCACGTGTACATGCATGGTTATAATTACCACTGCTCACAATAAAAAGGTGGAATCAACCAACATGTTTGTCAACAGATGAATGAATAAATTGTAGAATATGCATACAGTGCTACATTACTCAGCCATAAAACGGCATGAAAAACCAGGACATGATATGCAACATGTGTGAACCTAGAAACATTATGTTTGGTGAAAGAAGTCAGAAACAATGAGCAACATATTACACCATCCACTTACATGAATTACCTACAATACGTAAATCCATAAAGGCAAGAAAGCAAATTGGTGGTTGCCAGGTGCTTAAGGACAGGTAATGGACAATAACTGTTTTAATGAATATGGAGTTTCCTTTGGACTGGTGAAAAATTTTTTGAAATAGATAGCTCTAGTTGCTGCATAATACTGTGAATATACTGAATACAACTGACTTGGTCATTTTAAAACTTAATATTATGTTATGTGAATTTCACCTCAAAAATCATTAAAAAAATACAGGAATGGACATTCTACAGTAGAAAAATAATAACAAACAAAAAGAGCCATGGAAGTAAGTTTTTAAGCAAACACACACACATACACAAAATATGCAAAATCACACTTTGATGAATACTAAAGAGAAATGCTATAAATTCAAGTATAAAAATATTAATAAAAGTTAAAAAAATACAAACATATGTATCTAACAACTTGATCTCCAACTACATAAAGCAACAGCTAGAAGAACAAGGGATAGAGGTACATAAATCAATATTTGTAGTAAGATACTTTAACATGTATTTCTAAGGGGGACAAAAAAAAAGACATAAGTGAGAGAGACAGGGAGAGAGAGAACTTGAAGAATAAAGTAATGAAATGGAATTTATATACAAACACATTAATCTGAATTTTTATATCAATTTTAAATGTGTGTTTATGTGTTTTGCTATTATGTGCTACAATAAAATAATATAAATTTATTTAACCTCACATCAAATTTTTATAAAATTAACTACTTCAAAGTTGATAATGATATCCTAAATACATTTGAAGAATCAACTTCATATAGACGGTATTCTTTGGACCACAAATGAATTAACTTACAAATCACAAAAGGAAGCATAGTTAATAGCAATCCTTATGCTTGAAACCTAAATGATATATCATTCTACAAAAATCTTAGGCAAAAAAGCTAATACTTAAAACTAAACAAAAATATATTTTAACAACTTTTAATAATAAAATAATATCAGTAATAAAATGGCAATAATAAAATATTTGGTGATGCGCTTTTTAGGAAGTACTTAAAATGGTGTGTTTTTTATTACCTTTATCCATGGAGGATAATAAATGAATAAAAAAATACATATTTAACTTAAGAAGTTAGAACAGGGAAATTGAACAAAGTGAAAACTGTTTAAAGAAATAAAAAATAACTAAGTACATTAAAATAACTGTCTCAGGGTGGCAGGGCATTAGATTGTAAATAGAACAGCAAGGTAAAAACAAAATACACAAGATAATATGGATATGTCATGGGCATGGACAGAAATGTCAATGACTTCTGAAATAAAGAATGAAACTGGGAATTGAGTTACAGTCAAAGCTGAGTACAAGTTTTTAAGCTCTTTCCTTTATTAGTGAAACTAGCCACCAGAAACATAGGATGTGTATGGTTAATTTAAATGTAGGAGTACACAGAATTCAGAATTACAGTTGGAACTCACTAAGACGTAATTCGGTAAAGAAAGTTTTCAAGATGAATTGAAACATATAAAATTCAAATAAAATTGAAGACTTTGGTTTTATGAGAACACTTTGTTATCAAAATTATTAAAAACTGAGAGCTTTAAAAAGAACTGAGAGCTTTTTGGATTTTAGAATTACAAACAATGATCATGGCTCTCTATATAATATATATATTTTGTATACATACATATATTTTATATGAGTTTTGATATGTAGTATTTTGCTATATTTCAAAGTTAAAAAACATTTTCTAATTTCCTTTCTGATTACATTCATCTATAAGTTAATTAACACCATATTAATGTATAATAATTTTTTATCTCTTGATATTTATAGAATAATGTTTTATGGCCAAAATATATGGTCTATGTGATCCAACTCATTAAAAATTTGTTGAAATTTGATTCATGGTATAAAGATTTGTCAGTGGATAGGACTGTTTCAGATGTATTTGAGAAAAAATATATTGTTACTAATTGTTAGGAGCTCAGTCCTAGATATGTCCATTAAACCTTGTTAATTTCATGATTACATTTTTGTATATTCTTACTGATTTTTTGTCTCCTTGATTTATGAATGATTGGAAGGCGTATGTTAACTCTCAGACTATTATGGTAAATTTATTTATTTCTATTTGTGTTTTAATATTTGAAAGGATTTTAGGACATGCACACAACAAAAAATAATATATCTTAGAGTGCATTGAGTCTTAAATCATTATATTGTTAGCCCCTTTATCATTATAATTACAATACAATTTGACTAAAGTCTTATCTTCTTTTGCTATAAATGTAGCTATAGAGCTTATTTTTATTAGCATTTCTATAATAAGTCTTTTCCAACTGTTATTGGTAACTTATATCCCTCAAAATTAATATTGAGGTTTTAACCTTGAACACCTCAGAATGTGACTCTATTTCAAAACTGAGGCTTTAAAGAAGTAATTAAATTAAAATGAGTTTTCTAAGGTGGGTCTTAACCCAACTAGTGTCTTTATGGAGAAGGAAATTTGAACACAGACATGCACAGAGAAAAGACGATATAAAGACCAGAGAGATGATGAACATCTATAAGGCAAGGAGAGAAAGCCTGGAACACATCCTTTCCTGTAACCCTCAGAAAAAAATTTGACCATGCCAACACCTTGATTTTGAACTTCTAACCTCTATTAACTGCAAGAATACATATTTTTGTTGTTTAAGACACCCAGTCTTTGGGACTTTATTATGGCAGTCCTAGCAAACTAATATGCTATTGCTTTTCTTTCCACCTTGTGTACTGGTGTTTCTCTTGTACACTGCATCTAGCATTTTTTAATGCAAATTAAGTCTGGTTGAATTAATTTAATTATCTTATGAATATGACATATTTGAATAGTTTCCAACCACCTGGGTCTCTTCTATTTATCTCATCTTTTCTATCTTCCAACACAGGTTTCTTCTTCCCTTTGATTGCTTTATAATCTTCCTCATTTCCTTTTTCTACAGCCATTGATTAATTTTTCTAAAAGATTTATTTATTTATGTGTGTGAGAGAGAGAGCACATGTGAGCATCAGGGAGGGGCAAAGGGGGCAGAAAAGAGAAAATCTCAAGCAGACTCCCTGCTGACTGGGGAACCTGACACTGGGCTTGATCCTACGGCCCTGAGGTAAGGACCTAAGCCAAAATCAAGAGTCAGTCGCTTAACCTACTGAGCCATCCAGAGCCCACCCCAGTCATTGATTTAGAAGATATATGGCATGTTTCTGTTATTTTAGTGATTATCCTAGACACTTCTTTTATTTATTTATTTACTTTAGAGATTTTACTTATTTGAGAGAGAGAGCAGGGAGGCTGATGTAGGGCTCAATCCCAGGACCCCAGGATCATGACCTGAGATGAAGGAAGATGCTTAACAAACTGAGTCACCCAGGCACACCAACCCTACAAACTTTAATAAGTGTAGTTAACTTAGCGAAAATGAATCAGTCGTTTACTCTTCTCCTGAGCAAAAAAAAAAAAAGGAATCCAGCATGCAGTAATTGCAGGCAAAGTTATTCTAGTTCATACAAAATAGTTTGTGTACCTCCCTTACTTTAATCTTGCTTTTTAAAAACTCTGCCAATTAGGATTTGTTACTATTGCTTTGTATCACCCCTGTTTGTTCAAACTTTATTTAGATTAAAAACCTACTTACTCTTTTACTAACACATAATCTCGTTTAACATGGCCAGCTTCCAGCTAGGATCATTTTTCCTCTTTTGAAATTTATTCACCTTTTAGTAGTGATTATTCCCATAAATAATTTAGAAGTATTATTTCTTATCTTCTCACTGCTAGTGAGAAACCAGGGGCTCATACATTTTCAATTAATGCATAATCAGCTTTTGTTCCCCAACTGTTTTTAACTGCTTCTCTTTCCTCTGAGCAACCCTGAGTAACCTCTGAGTAACCCATTTACAAAGATGTATCTAGATGCGCACGTCTTTGTATGATTACCTGTGTGAGATTCATCCTTTTCTGAAGTCTGAGATTGTATATTTCATCCACAATGATAATTTTTGAGCTATTATCTCCTTGGATATTGTTTTTCTTTGATTCTTGTCACTGCTTATTTCTAGAATTCTTAAGAGATATATTTTGGACAACCTCATCTGTCTTTTTGCTAAACCTTCAGACATTTTTTTAAACTTTTGTGTCTCTGTTAATCCCTCAATAATTTACCTAATTTCATGTGCCAATTAGTTTTATTTTCACTTATTACTTAATATGCTGTTTGACTTTGTAACTGTTTAATTTCAATATCTGTCACCCTTCTTGGGTCTTCCATTGCCTCTTCAACTTCTACATACACAATAAATATTCTTAATATTTCTTTTATTATTAGTAATTTCATTAGATGAGATATTCATTTATCTAGGTCTATTTTTCCTTAAATTCTTTATTTGTTTACTTACTTCTGCACTTTGCGTACTTTCTTAAAAAATTAATTATTACTACAACTTCACATTTCCTGGAATTCTATTTATTGAAATGTTTGAGAGCCATGTTAAGGAAACATTTATTTGAGGGACTTATGTTTGTATATTAATTACCTAAGAATATAATGGTCCTATTTTATTTTAAGTTTCAAAAAGCATGTTGCTTTTGAGATTCCTTGAGAGTCAATAATCAAATTATATTAGAACTAGCTAGTATAAACAAATTTTCAAGGGAGATTTTTTGTTTGTTTGTTTATTTTAACCTACACTCAGAGCCAGGGATGAAACAGAAAATTTCTCTTACTCTTCTGTCTCTGTGGGATTTTTTTTTTTTAAGATTTTATTTATTTATTTGATAGAGAGCATAAGCGGTGAGGAGCAGCAGAGAGAGAGAGAGAGAAGCAGGCTTCCTGAGAAGCAGGGAGCCTGCTGCAGGGCTCCATATCAGGACCCTGGGATCATGACCTAACCTGAAGGCAGAGGCTTAAACAACTGAGCCACCCAGGTGTCCCGGGAACTTTTTTTTTTTTTTTTTTTTTAATGCCCTTGTTTCTTTTTTTTTTTTAATAATTTATTTTTTTTTTATTTAAGCTTTTTTTATTTAAACATATAAGGTAACTCCACCACCCTGTCCCAATCCCTCTCCCCCCCACCCCCCTCAGTTTGTTTTATGACATTAAGAGTCTCTTTAAAAAAAAAAAAAAAAAAAAAAAGGGACGCCTGGGTGGCTCAGTTGGTTAAGCAGCTGCCTTTGGCTCAGGTCGTGATCCCAGCGTCCTGGGATCCAGTCCCGCATCGGGCTCCTTGTTCGGCAGGGAGCCTGCTTCTCCCTCTGCCTCTGCCTGCCACTCTGTCTGCCTGTGCTCGTTCGCTCTCTCTCCCTCTCTCTCTGAAAAAAAAAAAAAAAAAAAAAAAAAAAAAAGAGTCTCTTTTTGTTTGTCTCCCTCCCGATCCCATCTTGTTTCATTTTTTCTTTTCCTACCACCTTAACCCCCACCCCCGTTGCAACTCCACTTCCTCATATCAGGGAGATCATGTGATAGTTGTCTTTCTCCAGTTGACTTATTTCCCTAAGCATAATACGCTCGGGTTCCATCCATGTCATCACAAATGGTAAGATTTCATTTCTATTCATGGCTGCATAGTATTCCATTGTATATATATACCACCTCTTCTTTATCCATTCATCTGTTGATGGACATCTAGGTTCTTTCCCAGTAGTGCAATTGCTGGGTCATAAGGTAGCTCTATTTTCAATTTTTTGAGGAACCTCCGTGCTGTTTTCCAGAGTGGTTGCACCAGCTTGCATTCCCAACAGTGTAGGAGGGTTCCCCTTTCACCACATCCTCGCCAGCATCTGTCATTTCCTGACTTGTTCATTTTAGCCATTCTGACTGGTGTGAGGTGGTATCTCATTGTGGTTTTGATTTGTATTTCCCTGATGCCCAGTGATGTGGAGCACTTTTTCATGTGTCTGTTGGCCATCTGGATGTCTTCTTTGCAGAAATGTCTGTTCATGTCCTCTGCCCATTTCTTGATTGGATTATTTGTTCTTTGGGTGTTGAGTTTGCTAAGCTCTTTGTAGATTTTGGATACTAGCCCTTTATCTGATATGTCGTTTGCAAATATCTTTTCCCACTCTGTCAGTTGTCTTTTGGTTTTGTTGACTGTTTCCTTTGCTGTGCAAAAGCTTTTGATCTTGATGAAGTCCCAATAGTTCATTTTTTCCCTTGCTTCCCTTGCCTTTGGCGTTGTTCCTAGGAAGAAGTTGCTGCGGCTGAGGTCGAAGAGGTTGCTGCCTGTGTTCTCCTCAAGGATTTTGATGGATTCCTTTCTCACGTTGAGGTCCTTCATCCATTTTGAGTCTATTTTCGTGTGTGGTGTAAGGAAATGGTCCAATTTCATTTTTCTGCATGGGGCTGTCCAATTTTCCCAACACCATTTGATGAAGACACTGTCTTTTTTTCCATTGGATATTCTTTCCTGCTTTGTCGAAGATTAGTTGACCATAGAGTTGAGGGTCTATTTCTGGGCTCTCTATTCTGTTCCATTGATCTATGTGTCTGTTTTTGTGCCAGTACCATACTGTCTTGATGATGACAGCTTTGTAGTAGAACTTCACATCTGGAATTGTGATGCCACCAACTTTGGCTTTCTTTTTCAATATCCCTTTGGCTATTCGAGGTCTTTTCTGGTTCCATATAAATTTTAGGATTATTTGTTCCCTTTCTTTGAAAAAATTGGATGGGATTTTGATAGGCATTGCATTAAATGTGTAGATAGCTTTAGGTAGCATAGACATTTTCACAATATTTATTCTTCCAATCCATGAGCATGGAACATTTTTCCATTTCTTTGTGTCTTCCTCAATTTCTTTCATGAGTACTTTATAGTTCTCTGAGT
>RCUC01115862.1:0-54951 GCA_003697995.1 Taxidea taxus jeffersonii
TTTTTTTTTTTTTTTTAAGATTTATTTGTTTTAGAGAGAGCGTGAGTGCAAGCAGGGGGACGGGCACAGGGAGAGAGAGAGAGAGAGAATGCTACAACAGACACCCTGCTTAGCACAGAGCTAGATGCGGGACTCGATCCCAGGACCCAGAGATCATGACCTGAGTGGAAACCAAGAGTCAGATGCTTAACCAACTGAGCCACCCAGTCACCCACCCCTGTTTTGTTTCTTAAATTCCACATATGAGTGAAATCATATGGTATTTGTCTTTCTCTGACTGACTTATTTCATTTAACATAGGATACTCTAGCTCCATCCCCATCCTTGAAAATGGTAAGATTTCATTCTTTTTGATGGCTGAGTAATATCCCATTATACATAAATGTACACACACAGACACACACCCACACAGACCATCTTTATCCATTCATCAGTTGATGGACATTTGGTCTCTTTCCATAGTTTGGCTATTGTTGATAATGCTGGTATAAATATCAGGGTTCATGTACCCCTTTGAATCTGTATTACCCTTTGGGTAAATACCTAGTAGCACAGTTGCTGGATAATAGGGTCATTCTATTTTTAACTTTTTGAGAAACCTCCATAATGTTTTCTACAGTGGCTATACCAGTTTGCAGCCCTACCAACAGTGCAAGAGGACTCCCCTTTCTCCACATCCTCACCAACACCTGTTGTTTCTTATGTTGTTAATTTTAACCATTCTGACAGGTGTGAGGCGGTATTTCATCATGGTTTTGATTTGTATTTCCCCAATGATGAGTGACTTTGAGCATCTTTCCATGTGTCTGTTAGCCATCTGGATGTCTTCTTTGAAAAAATGTCTGTTCGTGCCTACTACTCATTTCTTAACCAGATTTGGTTGAGCTTGGTAAGTTCTTTATAAATTTTGGATACTAACCCTTTATCAGATATATCATTTCCAGATATCATCTCCCATTCCATAAGCTGCCTTTTAGTTTTGTTGATTGTTTCCTTTGGTGTGCAGAAGCTTTTTATCATGATGAAGTCCCAGTGGTTCATTTTTCCTTTGTTTCCCTTGCCTCTGGTGTTGTGTCTAGGAAGAAGTGGGTATGGCTGGTGTCAAAGACTTTGCTGACTGTGTTCTCCTCTAGGCTTTGGATAGTTTCTTACATTTAGGTCCTTCATCCCTTTTGAATTTATTTTTGTGTATGGTGTAATGAAGTGGTTCAGTTTCATTCTTCTGCATGTTGCCATCCAGTTTTCCCAACACCATTTGTTGAAGAGAGTGTTTTTTCTCCATCAGATACTTTTTCCTTCTTTGTCAGAGATTAGTTGAACATAGATCTGTGGGTCCATTTCTGGGTTTTCTGTTCTGTTTCATTGATCTGTGTGTCTTTTTTTTGTGCTCGTACCATACTGTCCTGATGACTACAGCTTTGTAATATAACTTGAAATCTGGAATCATGATGTCTACAGTTTTGGTTTTCTTTTTCAGGGTTGGTTAGCTATTTGGGTTTTTTTTGTGGTTCCATACAAATTTTAAGATTGTTTGTTCTAGCTCTGGGAAAAATGCTAGTGGTATTTTGGTAAGGATTACATTAAATATGTAGATTGCATTGGATAGTATAGACATTTTAACAATTTTCTTCCAGTCCATGAACATGGAATGTTTTTCCATTTCTTTGTATCCTCTTCAGTTTCTTTTTAAGTCTTTATAGTTTTCAGAGGACAGATCCTTTACTTCTTTGGTTATGTTTATTCCTAGGTATTTTATGGTTTTTGGTGCAATTGTAAATGGGACTGATTCCTTGATTTCTTTTTCTGTTGTTGTATGGAAATGGAATGGATTTCTCAACATTGCTTTTATATCCTGTGACTTTGCTGAATTGATGTATTAGTTCTAGCAATTTTTTCTGGAGTCTTTTGGGTTTTCTACATAGAGTATCATGTTGTTTGCACATACTGAAAGATTGACTTCTTTCTTGCCGATTTAGATGTCTTTTATTTATCTTGTCTAATTGCTGAGCCTAGGACTTCCCTTACTATGCTAAATAGTAATGCTGAAAAGTGGATATCTCTATCTTGATCTTGACTGTAGGCGAAAACTCTCAGCTTTTCCCCATTAAGAATGGTATTAGCTGTGGGTCTTTCTTATATGGTCTTTATGATAGTGAGGTATGTTCCATCTACCCCTACTTCATTGAGGGTTTTTAATCAAGAATGGATGCTGTATTTTGTCAAATGCCTTTTTTATATCTGTTGAGAGGATCATATGGTTCTTATGCTTTCTTATGTTAATGTGGTGTGTCATGTTGATTGATTTACGAATATTGAACCAGCCCTGCAACCTGGGAATAAATCCCACTTGATCATGGTGAATAACTCTTTAAATGCACTGTTGGGGGACGCCTGGGTGGCTCAGTCGGTTAAGCATCTGCAGTTGGCTCAGGTCATGATCCCAGCATCCTGGGATCGAGTCCCACATCAGGCTCCTTGCTCTGCAGGGAGCCTGCTTCTCCCTCTGCCTCTGCCTGCCACTCTGTCTGCCTGTGCTCTCTCTCTCTCTAACAAATAAATAAATAAAATCTTTAAATGCACTGTTGGATTCAATTTGCTAGTATCTTGTTGAGAATTTTTAGATCCTTGTTCAGGGATATTGGTCTGTAATTCTCCTTTTTAGTAGGGTCTTTGGTTTTAGAATCAAGGTCATACTGGCCTTGTAGAATGAGTTTGGAAGTTTTCCTTCCATTTCTGTTTTTGGAATAATATGAGAAGAATAGGTATTAACTTTTCTTTTAAATGCCTAGTAGAGGGTGCCTGGGTAGCTCAGTGGGTTGGGTCTCTGCCTTCAGCTCAGGTCATGATCTCGGGGTCCTGGGATCAGGCCCTGAATCAGGCTCTCTGCTTGGCGGGGAGCCTGCTTCCTCCTCTCTCTCTGCCTGCCTCTCTGCCTACTTGTGATCTCTCTCTCTTAAAAAAAAAAAAAAAAAAAAAGTCTGGTAGAATTCTCTTGGGAAGCCATCTGGCCTTGGACTTTTGTTTGTTGGGAAATAGTTGATTACTGATTCAATTTCTTTGCTGGTTATGGGTCTGTTTAAATTTTCTGTTCCTTCCTGTTTCAGCTTTTGTAGTTTGTATGTTTCTAGGAATTTGTCCATTTCTTCCAGATTGCCTAGTTTGTTGGCCTATAATTTTTCATAAATTCTCTTATAATTATATTTCTGTAGTGTTGCCTGTGATCTCTTTCATTTGTGATTTTGTTTTTGGGTCCTTTCTCTTTTCTTTTTAATAAGTCTGTCTAGGGGTTTATCAATTTTATTAAATCTTTCAAAGAACTAGCTCCTGGTTTTTTGTTGATCTGTTTGTCGTGTTTTCATTTTCATTTGCTTCTGTGTACTTTTTAATTTCATCTTAAATTTCCTGGTTGGACAATTCATTCTGTAGGGATGTTCTTTAACTTCATGTATTTGTGATCTTTCCAAATATTTTCTTGTTGACTCCAAGTTTCATAGTGTTGTGATCTGAAAATCCCAGTCTTTTTGTACTTGTTGAGGGCTGATTTTGACCCAGTCTGTGGTCTGTTCTGGAGAATGCTCCATGTGCACTCTAAAAGAATGTGTATTCTGCTGCTTTAAGCTGAAGTGTTCTGAATATATCTGATAAGTCCATCTAGTCCAGTGTGTCATTCAAAGCTATTGTTTCCTTGTTGATTTTCTGCTTAAATGATCTGTCCATTGCTGTTAATGCCCTCTACTGTTATTGTATTATTGTCAATGAATTTCTTTATGTTTGTTATTAATTGATTCATATACTTGGGTACTCCCAAGTTGGAGGCATAAATATTTATAACTGTTAGATCTTCTTGATGGATAGATCCCTTAATTTATGATATCAGTGCCTTTCTTCATCTCTTTGTACAGTCTTTGGTCTAAAATCTAGTTGGTCTGATTAAGTATGGCTACTCTGGCTTTCTTTAGATATCCATTAGTGTGTTAGGTGGTTCTCTATCCCTTCTCTTTAAATAAGCAGGTGTCCTTAGGTCTAAAATGAGTCTCTTGTAGATGGGTCTTGTTATTTTATCCATTCTGATACCCTGTGTCTTTTGATTGGAACATGTTATCTATTTACATTCAGAGTGATCATTGAAAGATAAGAATTTAGTGCCATTATGTTACCTGTAAACTTGGTGGTTTTGGTGGTATTCTTTGTTCCTTTCTAGTCTTTCCTGATTGGTGTGTATGTATATAAATAAATAAATAAATAAATACACACACTTTAAAGATTTATTTATTTATTTGAGAGAGAGAGAAAGAGTATGCATGCACAGGCGGAGAAGCAGAGGGAGAGGGAGATGGGAGGCACACTCCCCACTGAGTGTGGAACCTGACATGGGCTCACTTCCACAATCCTGAGATCACAATCTGAGCTGAAACTAATAGTCAGACACTCAAACAGCTGAGCCACCTAGGCACCCCTTGATTATTATATTTTTGAATGTCTAAAAAAAATTAAAAGAATGAAAGTACTTTGTGAAGTGTGAAAGTTATATGAAATTTAGATTTCAGTGCCCATAAAGTTTTATTGGAACACAACCATGCTTGTTCATTTACATGTTTTCTACCACTATTTTACAGAATAATGGCAGAGTAGTTATAAATATTGTATGGCCTACAAGACCCAGTATTTACTATCTGGCACTTTATAGTAAACATTAGCTGACCTGTTTTATATTTTCTATTAGAAAATGGTAAGCAAGAGGGACACCTGGGTGGCTCAGTTGGTTAAGCGGCTGCCTTCGGCTCAGGTCATGATCCCAGCGTCCTGGGATCGAGTCCACATCAGGCTCCTTGCTCAGCAGGGAGCCTGCTTCTCCCTCTGCCTCTGCCTGCCAGTCTGTCTGCCTGTGCTCACTCTCTCTGACAAATAAATAAATAAAATCTTAAAAAAAAAGAAAATGGTAAGCAAGAATTTCTAATTATGGAATATAATTAAATACAAATGGTGCATTACTAGCAAGGTATGCTTTCCCTTTGGAATTTCATCCGTTTGGGAATGGACTCTTGCCTTCATCTGTTGAATAGCCTTTTTCACCTATTCTTTTTGTAAAAGGATGTTACTGAAATTTTGGAAAGATAGGAGAAATAGAATCATACTGCAGCTGCCAATTACCCATTAGCCACCTTTAACAGTTACCAACATAGGACCAATCTTTTTTCATTTGTATACCCATCCGCTTCCCTCTTGCTTTATTTATTTGAAACAATTCCCAATTTGTAACTCCCTCAGTGTGAATGAGAAAGATATAATTACAATGACATCATCACACCTAAAAAATTTAGTGTTGATTCATTAACATCAAGTAAAAATATTCTCATGAAAGCTTACTCTTTTTTTGAATTGTGTTCTAGAATAGATTGATGGAACACAATTCAATGTTGTGTTTTGTTGATTTTTCAGTAGGTTCCCCTTTTTCTTATTTGTTTCCCATGCAAATTTAAATTATTTGTTGAAGAAATTAGGGTCTTTGTTTTGGTTTTGATTTTCTGATTACCTCCATGTAATATTGTTCAATTTGTTCTTTTTAGTTTTTAAAGCTTGACTGCAGTTGGCCTTTTTCTTTTCTTCTTCAACAGTATATTTCCCATGGCATGACTCAGGAGGTACATCATAACCTGGTTATTTTGTGTGATGTTAAGCTTAGTCAGTGGGTTCAGTGATATCTGCCTATTAGAGAAGTTCTCTGTCACCTTTTCATCTAATGGCTTTAGAGCTGTGGATGATTATTGTCTGCCTTAAACACCTCTAATTAGGGGGTTACAGAGTGATGATTTCTCATTCTGTCACTCTTATATCAGCTAGACTTTTTCTATAAAGAACTTTTTCTTTATTAACTCTTGCAGATTATGAATTCTTTGCCTTTAACATTTCTCAGAAAGAGTTGCTTTCCTAGCATTCTCCAAAGGTGGTCTGTAAGATTTTTATTTTAAGTATCATTATAAACATATGGACATTTAACATATTTGATAGATCTTAATCCATATTATTCTTTATTATGCTGAAATAGTCCTGTCCTTAGGCAGTGAGCACCTCTTCAAGTTGGCCCCTGAATCTTTTTTCTTCACCCCGTAGTTTCTGACTCCTTGCTTGCTTTTATGAGAAGTTACTCCATGCTCATTTTGCATATTTCCTTCTAGACCTGGTGTCAGCCATATATCCAAGTAGCCATGGTTCCTTTAGTTTTTCTCATCTGTTTCTGTTTTATTTAAACTCTCATGTCCAAGCTGCTGTCTCTTTCAGTAGAGTGAATGTGGAGAACATTGCTTTCTACCACTGTACTTCCTTAACCCTGAAAAAGAGAGTAATAATAATAGAAAATAGCTGTAAGTTGCAGATAACTAGAGGTTCATGCCACATCACTGCTGTTTGAAAAACTGGGGAGGAAAAAAGGGAAAGGATAGGTCAAGTCCAGTTTTCCGTTTGCTTCCACTAGCAGTTTATAGGCTGTGAATATAACTTCTTTTCCCAACCTTGCTTCTCCACTTACTGTGCCAGAAGTTCTGGAGAGTCAGGGCCTTTTTTTGTTGTTGTTGCTGTTAAAGATTTTATTTATTTATTTATTTATTTATTTATTTGATAGCAAGAGAGCGGGAGTGGTGGGGAGGAGCAGACAGAGAGGGACAAGCAGACTCAGCACTGAGCGCTGATGGGCGCTTGATCCCATGACCTTGAGATCATGACCCAAGAGTTAGACACCCAACCAACTGAGCTACCTAAGTGCCCCAGAGTGTTTTCATTTTTATTTTTTGTTCTTTTTTGTCAAATGAAATTATTCTGGGTGCCTGGGTGGCTCCTTCAGCTCAGGTCATGATCCTGAGTCCTGGGATCGAGTCCCACATCAGGCTCCCTGCTCAGCAGGGAGTCTGCTTCTCCTGCTGACCTCTCTCATCTCATGCTATCTTTCTCATTCTCTCTCTCTCTCTCAAATAAATAAATCTTTAAAAAAAAAGACACAAGAAACCCCCCCCCAAAATGAAATTACTCTTTTTATCAACATTTGGATACAAGTAAACATCTAAAATGCTTTTTACAGTTGCTTTGAAGTTTAGTACTGGGACATAGTCTCAGTTTTAATGAACTCAGCATCTGCTAAAAAGTCCAAGGCTCTTGCTTTGAGTAACGAGCATCTTCATTTACTACTAAGTATGCCAGTCTACAAGCTTATTTCCATGATTGTGTCTGTTTTTGCTTTCAACAGGAGCATGTGAAATGGGTTCATGCTGAAATGGTAAATAAAAACTCCAAGCTAAAGCTAATTTATGTGACTCCAGAGAAAATCGCAAAAAGCAAAATGTTCATGTCGAGACTAGAGAAAGCCTATGAAGCGAGGAGATTTACCCGGATTGCTGTGGATGAAGTTCACTGCTGTAGCCACTGGGGACATGATTTCAGACCTGGTATGTATGATGTATCTAGAGATTAACACTAGGGATTATTTTCTTACTCACTCACATGAAGGAAATCCCTGATTCCATTAAAATTATTTCCTCAGCCAGTCATTACTCATTTTCTCTCACCTTAATATAAGGGGAACCGAGAGGCAGTCTTCAATCTCTTTACTCCCCCCATGGTAGCGCTTAGTCTGATTGCCTTTATCCCGTGACATTCATATTTCTTAGCAACATGAGTCTCTCCCACGGTTAGCCATAAAGGTTTAGTGACACCAAGTTCTCTCTTGCATCCATTGAGGAATCCATATCTGCTTCAGAGCAGTGTTCTTTAATCATCAGAGTCTCCAGCATCCACTTCCAGGTCTGTACCCTAATACCACCACGGAATTACAGTGCTGTGGGATATTTTAGTAACCCTGTCTTTATTCCTCCAACCTATTCCTGCAGTCATAGCTGGAAGCAGATCACCCAGACTTGTTCTATGCAAAATAACCTTAAATTTTAAGAAATCCAGCTCATGATTTCAACTTCATTTCTTTCTGAACTTGCTTTCACATGCATATAGCCCCCTGGTATCCCCTTTAATTCCTCCTTGTATTTGTCCACGGCTCCAGAGGCCACCTGACGGCCCCTCTCTCCTCCTTCCAGACTCTGCTGTTGCCACTTCGGTTTCTTGTCTATTGCTTGGCATTTTCCCTGCCTCAGGCTCTCTGCCAGACTGAGCTTCTGGACCTCTCCTGGCTTCTGCTTCCCCCATTCCTGCTGTTTACTAAATGCTAGCAGGAGAAAAATTGCACGGCTATATTCATTTCCACATCAGGTCAGCTGTCATCAGATTCCACTGTGCTTTTACTTATTCCTGATGTGTCTCCTGTAAGCTTTTCTCCCAGCAAGCTTTCCGTGCCTTAAACTTCCCTTTAGGTCCTACCTCCTACTGGTCCCCAGGAAATAGATGCCAACTTGTCTGAAGGTCTCCTCTTTCTCCTTCCAAACATTGTTTTTTCTTCTTAGGGTAAAAGATCATTTCTTGTAATGGTTACCATGACGACTCCTCCTTCATTCTTTCCTGCCTTCTTAAGATCTCGCTCTGCCAAAGTCTTCACTCCTGCATCTTTTTTTTTTTTTTTAAGATTTTATTTGTTTATTTGACAGACAGAGATCACAAGTAGGCAGAGAGGCAGGCAGAGAAAGAGAGGAGGAAGCAGGCTCCCCACTGAGCAGAGAGCCCAATGTGGGGCTCGATCCCAGGACCCTGAGATCATGACCTGAGCCGAAGGCAGAGGCTTTATTTAACCCACTGAGCCACCCAGGCACCCCACTCCTGCATCTTTTTAAAAAAATTTTTTTAATTTTTTAAAAAGATTTATTTCTTTAAGAGAGTGAGTGAGAGAGAGAGAGATTATGAGCAGGGAGGAGGGGCAGAGGGAGAAGCAGGCTCTCAGCTGAACAGGGATCCTGATGGGGGGGACTCAGTCCCAGAACCCTGGGATCATGACCTGAGCCAAAGGCAGACACCTAACTGACTGAGCCACCCAGGTGTCCCAACTTCTTTTTTTTAAAGATATTTATTTATTTATTTAACTTGAAAGAGGGAGAGAGTGAGCAAGCGAGTAGGAAGGGGAGGAGCAGAGGGAGAGGGATAAGCAGACTTTGCCCTGAGCCCAGAGCGCATCACTGGGCTGGATATCACAATCCTGAGATCATGACCTGAGCTGAAATCAAGAGTTGGACACTCAACTAAGCCCCCAGGTGCCACTCCTGAATCGTGAGACTCCCTAAAAACAAAGATAGAAACTGAAATGGCCTTCAACCTTTCCCACCCCTTTAGATGTTGTCCTATTTCTGCTCTTCCTTTCACCTCATCCTCTAAACTCACCATCTGTTTCTTACCTTCCTTCCCTTCTGAATTCACTGAGTCACTTCTGCCTCCACCACTCTGCTCACAGGTGACTGTGGCACCCCCCCCCTGCCCCCGCCTTCACTGGCTTAATGGGGGGGGGTGGACTTATCTGCATTCCTCTTCCATTTCCTGTGTTCATCTCTCTCCTCAGCACTTATGCTTCCTGTGGTTACAGTGAGGGAGGCCTTGATGTGATTCCTTTTCATTCTTACTGCCATTGTTCTCCTTCCTTTACTGCCACCCTAAATGTTAGTGTTCCCTATGGTTCTGATCTGTTTTCACCTTTTCTTATACTTCCCCAGACATCGTGGACTTGTGGCCTGAAGACAAAGTTCTCTACCTTCAGAATTATTTGGGGCACAGTTATTTTTTAAATTTTGATTTAAATGCCTTAAGCAGTGTATATACTGTCCTTTCTACTAGAGACCCCACCATGTTAATCAGACTACTCCAAAGAGTTGTTATCTGTAGCTACTGAAAATACCAGGTTTCTTACCTTTGCCCTCTATTTCCAACCTCAGTGGTCTGATCACTTAGGATGAGAACCATTGCTTGTGTGTTACCATCACTTGCATTGCCTCTGCAGATTAGTTGCCAGCTGTCCTCAGTTGTTACCATATCTAGTCTTCTTCCTCTTCAGCTGCGGTTTATATTCGTAATTGTTTGCTGGAAATGTGTACTCATTTTTAAAAAAATGTTTAGTTGAGGCATAGTTGACATACAACCTTGTATGAGTCTTAGTTGTATAAGATAGTTGTATAACTAAAAGTTTGTGCTTTTTGACACTCCCTTCACCCATTTAGCTTTGACACTCCCTTCACCCATTTTGCCCACCCCCGTCGTTTACCTCTGGCAACCACCAGAGTGTTCTCTCTATGAGGTTTTTTGTTTTTTTTTAAAGATTCTACATATAAGTGATACCATATTAGTGTTTGTCTTTCTCTGACTTACATCACTTAGTGTAATGCTCTCAGGGTTCATCTATGTTGTTGCAAGTGGCAGAATTTCCTTATTTTTAAGGCCAAATAGTATTGTATTGTACATCTGTGTATGTATACATACATATATATATATATATACACACACCATATTTTCCTTATCCATGTATCAGTGCACACTTAGATTGTTTCCATGTGTTGGCTGTTATAAATAATGCTCCAGTGAACATAGAGGTATAGACATCTTTTCAAGATAGTGGTTTGGTTTCCTTTGGATAAATACCCAGAAGCGGAATTGTTTCATCTGGTAGTTTTATTTTAAAATTTTGAGGAACTTCCATACTGTTTCATTTTGTTTTTTCTCTTTTTTAAAAGATTTATTTACTTATTTTTGAGAGAGAGTGCACACACTTGCACTAGTGGAGGGAGGGGCAGGGAGAAGAAGCAGGCTCCCCACACAGAGCCCGTCTCAGGGCTGATCTCATGACTCTAAGATCATGACCTGGGCTGAAATCATGAGTTGGATGCTTCACTGACTGAGCCACCCATGTGCCCAACGGTACTGTCTTCCGCAGTGGACATACCAATTTATTTTGCTACCAGCAGTGTACCAGGGTTCTCTTTTCTCCCACACTTATTTCTTGTATTTTTGATAACAGCCATTCTTACAAGTGTGAAGTGATATTTCATTGTGGTTTCGATTTGCATTTCACTGATGATTAGTGATGCTGAAAACCTTTTCAGGTACCTGTTGGCTATTTGTATGTCTTCTCTAGAAAAATGTCTATCCAGATCTTTTGCCTGTTTTTCAATTGGATTTTTTGGTTTTTTTACTATTCAGTCAAGCAAGTTCTTTGTGTAGTTTTTATGTTAACCTTTAATCAGATAGTTGTAAATATTTGCTCCTAGTCCATAGGTTTCTTTTTCATTATGTTGATGGTTTCCTTTGCCGTACAAGTTTTGTATAGTTTCATGTAGTCCCACTTAACACATTTTTGCTTTTGTTGCCTTTGCTTTTGATGTCAGATCTAGTAAATCATTTCCAGGATCAGTGTCTGGAGCTTATTCTCTATGTTTTCTCTGGTAGTGTTATGGTTCCAGGTGTTATGTTCAAGACTAACCCATTTTGAGTTGATTTGTGTATGATATAAGCTTCTAGTTTCATTCTTTTGCCATGTGGCTGTCTAATTTTCCCAATACCATTTATTGAGGAATTTGTCGCTTATCTCCATTGTATATTCTTGATGCCTTCGTCATAAATTAATTGACTGTATATGGGTGGGTTTATTTCTGGGTTTTTAATTCTGTTTTGTTGATCCATGTTTGTATTTTAATACTAGTACAATTCCTTTTTATAACTATAGCATTGTGATATGATTTGAAATTAGGAAGTTAGATGCTTCTAGCTTTGTTCTTTCTTAAGATTGCTTTGGCTATTGGGGTCCTTTTGTGGTTCTGTATAAATTTTAGGTTTGTTTTTCTAGTTCTGTGAAAAATGCCATTGGACTCTTGATAGGGATAGCATTGAATCTGTTGATTGCTCTGGGTCTGTGGATATTTTCACAGTGTTAAGTCTTCCAGTTCATAGGCACAGAATATCTTTCCATTTATTTGTGTTATTTTCAGTTTCTTTTATCAGTGTCTTATAGTTGTCAGGTGCACAGATCTTTTACTTCCTTGGTTGAATTTATTCCTTGGCATTTTATTCTTGATGCAATTGTAAATGGAATTGTTTTCCTAAATTCTCTAATAGTCTGTTATTAGTATATAGAAATACAACAAGGGTGCCTGGGTGGCTCAGTCAATTAAGCATCTACCTTCGGGTCAGGTCATGATTCCAGGGTCCTGGGATTGAGCCCCACATTATGCTCCCTGCTCAGCTGGGAGCCTGCTTCTCCTTCCCCCTCTGCTGCTCCCCCTGCTTATACTCTTTTTCTTTCTCTCTGTCAAAAAAATATAATCTTTAAAAAAAAACCTGATTTTTTGTATTCATTTTTTGTTCTGCAAATTTCCTGTGTGTAATTGCATGTCATCTGCAAATAGTGACAGTTTTACTTACTCTCTTTCAATTTGGTTGCCTTTTATTTTTCTTGCCTAATTTCTCTGACTAGGAGAAATGGAGTAAGAGTGGACATTCTCGTCTTGTGTCTGAATGGGAAGATAAGGTTGGAAGAATAAGCGTGAGAGAAGGGTCTTTGTGGAGCTGACATTCTGACCTCAGAGGAGGCACAGCTCCCTGGTGCTGGTGTCTATTAGTAGAGGCAGAGGTTGGGGGGAACCTGTGATGAAGCAGGCTCCTCAAAGCTTGGAAAAACAGCCAGCTGTATTCAGCTGCTCCTTTGAAGACATAGTGCTGCTTCGGTAGGGATGAAGAAGCCTTGGGGTGAGGTTCTTGAGAACACAAGCAAGCCCACAGGAAGCAGAAAGGAAGGAGCAAACCCTTCTTCCTCCCCCAGCCTCATACTCTGTCCTTTCACTGCCAGCTGGCAAAGCAGAAATGGAGTGTGCAGATTCCTGGCTCCAGCACCACAGAGCAGGGTATAGAAGGGTAGAGTTGGAGCTGAGGACAAATAACGTAATAGTGGCACATCCTGCTTGGTTTATCCTGCTTCTGCAGAACCAGGCCATCACCAAGTCCTATCTACTCTTCCTCTGAACCAAATGTCAAGTTTGTCCACTTCTCTTTGTCTATTGCTGTCTCTTAGATCCACTTGGGCTCTTTTCCACTGGCCTACTACAATGGCTCCTTCACTAGTCTGTGATTCTATTTTAACCCTTTTGTAGTTCCTTCCCCACATAGCAACCAAAGTGGTCTTTTCTACATATAAATCAAACCCTGTATTTCCCCTCCTAAACTACCTGGCAGATCATCTTTATACTTAGAATAAATTCCATATTCTTAACTGGGGCCCATAAGGCAATACGTGGCCTGTGCCCTTTGTCTCTGTCCAATTTCCTATTCTTCCTTACTTCTTCCTTATATTCCTACTGCTCTGGGCTTACCACTGGGAGCCCTTCTCACTGTCTGATAATAACATTCTTATTGGTTTACTCTGCTTTGTCTGGTTTATTTGCTTGAATTGTACTTCCATTTGCATAGCATCCTTGTTTTGTTCACCACTTAATCTTCAGTGCCTGGAGACGTGCTTGGCACGAATGGATGAATCTTGGACTCTTTCCCTCCCTTTCCCTTCTGCTGCTTCTCACTCCACCTCCCCCAGGGCCCATATCCTGGTAGTCACCAGAACCTGTGGGGTTACTAGTTCTTGGGTTTCTCTTCAGCCTTTTCTTTCTGCTCTATTCTCATTGTCATGCCTTGTTTCCTATTCTTACTGGGTTTCTGGTCTGCTGCTGCCATCTTTGAACTGATTTTCCTTTCTTTAGTCTTTTGTCTCTTCCAGCCCCTACCTTGCACTGCCACCAAAAGATGAGTCTATTTATATCCCTTATGTGCTTTAAAAATTACATAGTGACTCATTTCCTAGCTCCTCAGAATCAGTGAACCATGTTGTTCCCAGTAGTACTTAAGCCTGACTTTCTGTGCTCTTCAGTGTAATGGTATCAGTCGAGGGGCAGGCAGGGAAGCAGAGCTACTGTGAAAGGCAGGTGATCAGGGATTTATTTTGGGAAGTAGACCCTGTACAATGGTGTGAGGAGTAGGGGATGTGAAGGATGGAGAAGCAGAGAAAAATCCCTGGTTTCCTGAAGTTTCCACTGGTGTGGGAGATCAGCTGGAGCTTATAGGGGAGTCCAACTGGCATGGCTTATGCCAAAGGGAGCCACAAAGGGGAAGCTCGTGAGAGGTCTCCGGTAAAGCTCTGAGTAGCTGTCAGCACTGTGGGTCTGCTGCTAAGCATCTAGTGGGGCCCGTTGATGGGCAAGGCTTACATTTGGGAGGAAGAACTGAAAGAATACTGGAAAAAAAGTAGGACAGGCTAGAACTGCCTGAGCACCTCTGCATCTGTCCGTTGTCCTGTCTGCCTGGAGAGATCTTCAGAGAGTCATGGTGGCTGGTTCACTTCTGCCTGCTCCATCTTGCACAAGGTCCTCTTTTGGGCCAGCTCTCATTTGGAGCCAAGCAGGGAATGTGGTTCCCAGCTTCCTGGAGTTGACAGTAGATGCACCCAGCTTGACACTGTGGGTTATCCCACTGGACCTGCTAGCTGTTGTCTGACTGTGCCGGGTCATTTCATGCTGGTGTCTTTGCAGTGTATGTGCTGTGTCTCTGCCTCATAGTTTCTTTTGCCCTTCCTAGTGAGCTTCGGCTTGTCCTTGAGGACCAAACTCAAATGTTACTTCCTGACACTTCATGACTTCCCCAACAACCTCCTCTGTTTTCATAGTAGTCCTCTAGCTTTGCATTTAGCAGGTTCGACCATAGTTCTTTCCACTTTCTCCAAGTAGTTCAAGTACTTGAGGACAACTCTTCTAGTGATGGAAACGTTCATGACAAATACAAACCCAGAATGGTTTCCCAAAAATAAATCCTACAAAAACTAGCGATTCACCAAAAGTTTTCTGTTCTGAGTTTGCCACACTTGGAGGATAGTGGTGGGAGAAAGGGTTTGGCTGATGGCCTCTTTTGTCAGTTGTAAGAGATTCGCACGCTATGGCCAGTCCCACTGCCTCTTGAAGCCACTGGTTAGAGGTTGCGGACCAACACACAACTGACTGGAAATATTTTAGTATTCCCTCTCTTTAGCAGCGAGTTCTACATGCCAGAACAGTGTTTCTGAAGAACCAGTTAGAAGTAGCCTGCTTACCCAGAAAGGTAACTGCAGATTAGATTTTGGGAACCAGGGAAAGAAAATCCAGCAACCATTGCTTAACTGCATAATGGTAAGGTGTCATTTACTCCTTAAGGGTAGAAAGTGGGCCACTTGGTGTTTCCTCTTTTCTAGATTACAAGGCACTTGGTATCTTGAAGCGGCAGTTCCCTAATACAGCACTAATGGGGTTGACTGCAACCGCGACAAGTCATGTTCTGAAGGATGCCCAGAAAATACTCTGTGTAGAAAAGTGTTTTACTTTCACGGCTTCTTTTAATCGACCGAATCTTTATTATGAGGTACGTAACTCCCATGTCAGTTTATTACTTTCATGAAGGATTGCCGGGAAGGTGACCTTTTCATTGTGTTTACTTACATGAGTAATGGTAACTCTGTTTAAAAGTTTTTAAAATCAGGAGGTGATTATAAGCAGATCAGTAATTAGTGCTTTCTTTGTGTATCTCTGTTGCTGCATAATCCTTTGCTGGGTTAAATAAAAGACATCACCTTGTGAAATTGATGCACATTCTTGTGCAGGGGTGGAGGGAAGGCATAGATTGACACCAAGAACCCTAATGACATCTCTTAAAGTTACTTAGAAAATAATACAACATTAATATGCCATTAAAGATTTGTCAATACTAAATTTAGATTATATAGCTTAACAGCTATATTTTTTCCTTTCTTTCTAATCCTTTTAAAAGAATAGATAATATTTTTCTAAGTTTTCATCAAAGTTATATATGTCATGGTTTATGTTTTTATAAAAGTAGCATCAGAAATAGGCGTCCCTGGGTGGCTCAGTCAGTTAAATATCCAACTCTTGATCTGACCTTAGGCCTTGATCTCGGTTCTAAGTTCAAGCCGCATTGGACTCCACACTGGGCATGGAGCCTGTTTAAAACAAAAAACAAAAAAACCCCCAGAAAATAAAAGGTCTCCATCTTTTACAAGTGCCTCTTCTTCCCTGGTAAATTCAAAACCAAGAATCAAGAAGAGTCAGGCAGGTGAATATAAGAATAAGAGAAAAAGCACTATGCCCATAAAAGTATGGCACCCTGAAAATTGTTAAGTAAATAGCTACATGGATGGAGCTCATTCATTTACTTTGTAATAAGTTAGTTTTTTTCTTAGATTCGGCAGAAGCCCTCCAACACCGAAGATTTTATTGAGGATATTGTAAAGCTCATTAATGGGAGATACAAAGGGCAATCAGGTACTATAAAAACAAACCATCTTTGAAGATTGAGAACTTTTGAAAAGTAATTAATATTACACTGATCTACTGATAAATGATTTGCAACCCAAAATATTAGTGCATGGCAAAAGGATACTTGATAGGATAAATTAATTTGCTTGGTGATCTTAGAAATTGAATGTGTCATTTGCTCATGGGACAGATTATAAGAGTCATAAAACTGTTTATTTTTATTTATTTGCACCCAATTGCTTTAAATAGTGGACCTAATGATATAATGCTAATTATTAACAGCACATACTTAGTAAGTATCCACTGTGTAGAAGATAGAAGGTTAAACAGTGATTTTCTGAAGGGGTGTAATATACAGTCCTTTATAGTAAAGGGCACATTAAGGAATAAATAGTACATATTGAATGAGTTAACTGTAGATGGAGTTGAGTATTTATCTACCTGTTCCAGGATTAATGCATAGACAGGTGTTACTGCAGCACAGAGTTTGTGAAAAGTAGCATTTCAAAGTTGTTCTCCAGATTTTTAGGAGATATTAATGGTGCCCTGGGTGAAAGGAGCTCCAGAGCCAAATTTGAGAAAGACTGCAACTCTGTATCCCTCCTAGAGCTTCCCAGGGTGTATGTCAGCACATAAGATGTTCTAGTCAGCCCTGCAAATAGAAAAATCTGTTACCTATGTTTAGTGCAGAGCCCCAGTCACTTGTATTTGAAACTTTTCACATCATACTTGAGAGAAAAAAAGAGGTAATGGGAACAACAACACTGGTGGCCCAGGGCTTATCTGTGCTTTAGAGGAAGCTGCTGATCAAATCTTGAATTATATGAGAAAATCATTATATGTTCGGGACCTTGGAATTTTTCCTAAATCTTTTTCTTCCATGAATTATATTAATCAGTATCTTAAATGTGTGTTAAAAATTATATCAAACATTTGAACGTATTTTACTACAGGAATCATATATTGCTTTTCTCAGAAAGATTCTGAGCAAGTTACAGTTAGTTTACAGAAACTGGGAATTCAAGCAGGTGCGTACCATGCCAATATGGAACCAGAAGATAAGAGTGATGTTCATCGGAGATGGTCAGCCAATGAAATTCAGGTTAAGTATATATCTTCAATAGAAGCCTCGTTAACATTTAAAAATATTTTAACTTGATTTAATTAACATAAAATGTTAAAACATTTTAGGTAGTAGTGGCCACAGTTGCATTTGGTATGGGAATTGATAAACCAGATGTGAGGTTTGTTATCCATCATTCAATGAGTAAATCTATTGAAAATTATTACCAAGAGAGTGGACGTGCAGGTATGTACAACTACTATCCAGAAATAAATTTTAATAAAGCTTTTCTAAAAGTCACAGTATAGATGAGGTTTAACGACTCTGTGTTTTTAATCTTCTTTATTAGCTAGTATTTTACAAAAATGAAAGTCATTTTTGCATTTTTAAAATTAAAAAAAATTTTTTTTTGCAGTTTTATACTTATTTGTACTTATGTACTTAAATGCTTATCTTACTTGTATGGGAGTATTATGAATTCTTTGCTATGTCTGCTAAGATAATTTGAGGCCCATCTTTGCCTTCTGAAGTTTTAATTAGTGGTTTCAAGTTTATAACTTCAATAACTAGATTATGCTCATTTTTTTTGTTGTTATAAAGCTGATTGTTGGTAGGTCTCTTTAGTCTTTTTTTTCTTTTTATAATTTGAGGGCCACTGTTAAAAATTAACTTTCATTTCTCTGAAAGTTCTAGATGTGATATATGTAGACTGTGAAGCATTGTCAGCTGATTTTATACTTATTATTTTTGCATATTTTGAAATTTTTAAGTAATTATACAATGTCAGGATTTCTTACACTGCAGGTCGAGATGACTTGAAAGCAGACTGTATTTTGTATTATGGCTTTGGCGATATATTCAGAATAAGTTCAATGGTGGTGATGGAAAATGTGGGACAACAGAAGCTTTATGAGATGGTGTCATACTGTCAAAACATAAGCAAGTAAGCCACATACCTTTTTATAACTTGTCATTTAAACATAAGCACTATATGAAATTACTTTGAATACTTGCTCAGTAAGTAAATACACTGCTAGAATATCAAGTACAAATCTGTAAAAGCAAATGTCAGTACATGAACCCTCGGGATCTGCCTTAATTCAAGACGAGAGACTCTCCCTGATAATCCTCCAAAACTATATTTTATTGGAGTTTTTTTTATTTTAAAGTAGAACAAGCATATTGAGATGCTGATTTTAATTAAAGAATAGTTGACATACAATATTATGTTAGTTTCAGGTGTAAAACATAGTGAATCAGTATTCATATACATTATTAAATGGTCACCACAGTGAGTCTAGTGACCCTCTGTCAACCTACAGAGACATTACAATATTAAGGACTATATTCTCTCTGCCCTATATTACATCCCCTGGTCATCTTTATTTTATAACTGGAGGACTGTACCTATTAATCCCCTTTACCTTATTTTATCTATCTATCCCCCTTTTACTGAAAGGTTTGATATAAATGAGCCCAAGCCTTTTCTGTCTCGCTCTGGAATATAGTTACATGCTTTACTAATTTTGAAAAGGTGTACACAGTAGGCATTTGAGAGCTGAGCTTGGTAGCAGGTACCATCTCACCAGCTGATGGGCTGATGAAATAGCTAAGAGCAGGGTTAAGTTTCTCCTTAAGAAATAAATTTAAATCTACATAGGGTGGTTTTAGTTAGACCACATAGTTCCCTCATGGCTTTTTTTCAGTATTAGTCATTTTTATACTCTTATTGCTCAACGTAATAAGGACTCAAAAGTTTTGAACCGATAAGGAGTTATTGGACTGTGACAGAAAATGTCATTTCTTTCCTATAGGTGCTGCAACAATCTAGTTAAAGAAATATGAATGTGAAAATTTCCTTAGATATCCAGTAGACTCCCAAGAATTGTCTTTTCGGTTTTAGTGTCACATACAAGAAACTGCTAAAATACAAGAAACTGCTTTGCTGTCAGGAAAATTCTCTTAATTTTTGCACAGTATTGAATCTTAAAGGGAATCTTAGACAACTTTTAAAAGAAGTATTTATCAAATACATCTGGAAAAAATTATATATGGCAGGCAGAAGAATAGTGCCCCAGAGAATAGGGTATAACCCTGGGTTGTTTGGATGGGTCTGGTATAATCACAAGTGTCCTTAAATGTGGAAGGAACCAGGAAAGGTCAGAATGATACTTGTTGGCCTTGAAGATGGAGGAAAGGGAGGTATGAGCCAAGGAATTCGTGCATTCTCTAGAAACTGGAAAGCAAGGAAACAGATTCGCCCTTAGAGCCTCCAGAAGAAGTCCATCCCTGCTGACACCTTGATTTTAAGCCAGAGAGACCCATGTCAGACTTCTCTAGAAATACAAGATAATTTGTGTTCTTTAAAGCCACTAAGCTTGTGGTAATATTACAACAACATTAGGAAACTAATATAAGTTATAACTCTGTGTTTTGAAATAGGGATTCTTAAAACTTACTAGGCATTTAATAATTTGTATCTCTAAATGTGTTTGCAGGTGTCGCCGTGTATTGATAGCTCAACATTTTGATGAAGTGTGGAATTCAGAAGCATGCAACAAAATGTGTGATAATTGTCGTAAAAACATTTGTGAGTTCACAGTTTTTCTAATGAAGTAGATTTGACATACAGGGTTATATTAGTTTCAAGTGTGCAACACAGTGATTCCGTAAGTCTTTGTACTGTGCTGCCCACTGCAAGTGTAGCTACTGTCACCATGCAGTGCTGTTACACTACCAATGACTATATATTCCTTGTGCTGTACCTTTCACTATTTACATGCTCCTATGTTGGGTGCATAGATATTTACATTTTTATATCTTCTTGTTGGATTGGTTCCTTTCTGTTACAGTCCTTGTTTTTTTAAAGTCTGTTTTGTCTGATTGATGTACTGCTACTTGACTTTTCTTTTGCTTCCATTTTGCCTATGTTTTCCCATCCCTTCACTTTTAATCTGTATGTGTCTAGGTCTGAAGTAAGTCTCTTATAGGCAGCACATAGATGAGTCTTTTTTTTTTAAGATTTTATTTATATATTTGACAGAGAGCAAGAGAGTGAGAGAGAGCAGCAGTGGATGGAGAAGGAGAAGTAGACTCCCCACTGAGCAGGGAGCCCAATGTGGAACTCAGTCCGGGGACCCTGGGATCAAGACCTAGGTGGAAGGCAGATTCTTAACCAACTGAGCCACCCAGGCACCCTGAGTCTTGTTTTTTTAGTTAATTCCAGCATCCTGTGTTTTTTGAGTGGAACATTTAAACCATTTACATTTAAAGTAATTATTGATAGCTGTTATTGCCACTTTGTTGATTATTTTCTGTTTGTTTTTGTAGTTTTCTTGCTTTCTTTGTGATTGATGACTTTCTGTGGTGTTATGTTTGGCTTTCTATCATTACTTTTTCCCCCCACATTTAAGTTTGGCTTTTTATTTTTTAAAATTTTTAAAAAAGTAATCTTTATGCCCAGTTTGGGGCTCAAACTCACAATCCTGAGATCAAAGGTTGCATCGTCCGTTGACAAGCCAACCGATAGCCCCTATTTTTTTTTTCTTTTTTTTAATTTAAGCTTTATTTAAACATACAATGTAACCCCACCACCCTCTCCCAACCCCTCTTCCCCTCACCCCCCTCAGTTTGTTTTATGACATTAAGAGTCTCTTTTGGTTTGTCTCCCTCCCGATCCCATCTTGTTTCATTTTTACTTTTCCTACCACCTTAACTCCCACCCCCATTGCATCTCCACTTCCTCATATCAGGGAGATCATGTGATAGTTGTCTTTCTCCAGTTGACTTATTTCGCTAAGCATAATACGCTCTAGTTCCATCCATGTTGTCACAAATCCGATAGCCCCTATTTTTAAAAATTTCTTATTTCTTTTCATTTATTTGAGTTAATGCAATGTTACATTGATTTCAGATGTACAACATAGTGATTCAGCAACTCTATAAGTTAGGCTCTGCCCATCACAAGTGTAGCTACCATCTGTCACCACACAACACTGTTACAATACCACTGATTATATTTTGTATACTGTATTTTTCCCCCTTTATTTTACCTATTACAGGTGTTGGGTTTATGGTTACCATGAGCTTCATATATAACATTCTAAGTACAAAGCAGTGTATATTAGATGATGATCATTTAAGCTTAAAAACATTCTAAAAGAACTTCTTTTTCACACCCCCTCCATGGTTTATGTATATGTTGCCATGTTTTATTTTTTAAAGATTTTATTTATTTATTTGGCAGACAGAGATCACAAGTAGGCAGAGAGAGGGGGGGAGGCAAGCTTCCCACCGAGCAGAGAACCCAATGCGGGGCTCGATCCCAGGACCCCGGGACCACGACCTGAGCCAAAGGCAGAGGTTTTACCCACTGAGCCACCCAGGCTCTCCTATCTTTTTTTTTTTTTTTTTTTTTAAAGATTTTTTATTTATTTATTTGACAGAGAGAGAGAGCAAGCAAGCAGAGGCAGACAGAGTGGCAGGCAGAGGCAGAGGGAGAAGCAAGCTCCCTGCCAAGCAAGGAGCCCGATGTGGGACTCGATCCCAGGACGCTGGGATCATGACCTGAGCCGAAGGCAGCTGCTTAACCAACTGAGCCACCCAGGCGTCCCCTCTCCTATCTTTTTAATGGTAATTTCCTTACATCTAATAGTGGCCTTTTCTTTTCCACCTAAAGAAGTCCCTTTAGCATTTTTGGTAAGGCCATTTTAGTGATGATGAACTCCTTGATGTTTTATTTGTGAACTCTCTCTCTTCTTTAATTCCGAATGATAATCTTGCTGGGTATTCTTGATTGTAGGTTTTTTCCCTGTCAGCACTGTGAATGTATCATGCCACACTCTTTTGGCCTGCAAAGTTTTTGCCAAAAAATCAGCCAGTAGTCTTACGTAGTTTTTCTTGTAGGTAACTTTTTGTTTCGTACTTTTACAATTTTCTCTTTAACCTCTGACATTTTAATTTTGTGGTGTGGACCTTCTTGAGTTCATTTTGTTAAGGGGCTCTATGCGCTTATTGAATCTGGATCTGTTTCCTTCCTTAGGGAAATTTTCAGTTATTTCTTCAAATTTCTGCCCCTTTATTCTCTTTCTGGGACCCTTATAATATGAATGTTCACTTGATATTATCTGACAGATCTCTTAACTTATCCTCATTTTGAAAAATTATTATTGCTGGTCAGCCTGGATGCTATCCATTAACCCATCTTCCAGATCATTGATCTGTTCTTCTGCATCATTAATCAACTGTTGAGTCCCTCTAATGTATTTTTCATTTCAGTTGTTGTACTCTTCAGCTCTGGTTCTTTGTATTTTCCAGCTCTTTGTTGAAGTTCTTAGAGTATTTTTATTCTTCAGTCCAGGAAGCATTTTTAAGATCATTAAAGTCTTTGTCAGGCATATTGTTTATCTCCATTTCATTAAGTTCTTTTTTTGAGATTTTGTCTTTTTTGATTTGGAGCATATTCCCTTGTTTCCCCATTTTTGCATGGGGACTTTGTATTTGTTTCCATAAATTAGCCAGTAACTGCTACTTATCCCAAATTTGAAGGAATGGTCTGGTTTGTAGTTGTCCTGTGTATGTAGATAGTATATGCCTGGTGGGTTTTGTTGATGGACTACAGCTGTGGCTGGCATGGGTTGGAGGTTGCAGGGGACTCTGTAGTGGAGTCGCCTTGGTGGGATGGTTGGAGTTTAAGTGGGTGTGGGCTGGAGCATTCCTGAGTCTCTATGCATAGGGCACCCTGGCAGGATGGCTGAAACTAAAGTGGGTATAAATTGGGTTATTCTTGCATGCACAGAAGTTGCCCTGGTGAGGGCAGGTAGAGCTGTCATGGGTTGGCCGGGGAGGTCCCTGGGTGCTTTGTCCAGTGGACGACCTGGCAGGTCAGCTGTAACTGTAAGGGTGTGGGCTGGGGCATTCATAGGGCTCTCTGCACAGATGATGCCCTGGAAAGATAGCTGAGTGAGTTCAAGCCAGGTTGTCCTGGCAGGGCAGCTAGGGGTTTCCCTAGAAAGCTGTCTGAAGCCAAAGTGGTACAGGCCTTGAGCTGTCCTTGTGGGACAGCTGGGGTTGGTGTGGGTTGGGGGCCCAGGACTCACTGAGGTGGTAGGCTGGTTAGGACACCTGGACCCTGCTCCCATCTATGCTGTCAGGGTGATGGGGGAACGTAAACTGTGGCACTCACTGGACCCTCCCACCCAGAGACCATTGCAATAGCTGCCTTGCCAGTTAGCAGGGTTCAAGGGCTAGTTCCTTTATATTCTGGTTGCTCTCTTAAGCTATGGCTTTTATTTTCTGTGGCCCACAGTAGACATATCTGCTCCTGGTACCTCATTAAACTATTCTCCACACTGCAGCCTGCAGCATCAGAGGTGGGGTCACCCTTTGTTACCATGTCTCAATCTCTCCTGCTGTTTTCTGGGTGGTCTGTCTTGTTGTACAGAAGCTGTTCAGTCAGCTCTCAGTTGTTTTTCAGGAGGAATTGCCTATAAATAGGTATAGATTTGGTGTGCCGGTGGAGGGGAGTTCAGGATCTTCCTGTTTCACCATCTTGGACTAGAACACTCCCTAGTTCATTGTTCTTTAAACTTAACAGGCTAATATATATAGCTAGGACTACAGGAGGGCAATAGTAGGCCCCAAAATGGATTAAGTAAGCTGTTGAGTAGCATTTTCTAGATTTAAAAGTAACAACTCAAAGTTTTAAAGCAAAGGTAAATAAAAGGAAAAGTGCTGTGTGGATGCACATATCTTACATTGCTATATTATAGGCTCATGTTAAATTTTTAAGAAGTGAAGGAAGGTTTAAATTCTGAGTGGTATTATGTATTATAAGAAAAGGCTACTCACTGAGTGGGAAGAGAAATTTAATGCAAAGGAGAGATTCTGGTCAATCATTTCTGATCTAGATAATGGCTCACCACTCAGACACTAATTTAGCAGTGTTTTGGTTCTGTATTTTAAATTTTTTCATCCTGTGTTGTGTCTGAAGAGTTGGACTAACCAGTTCCCTCATAGTTTTGATGTCTTGGGTGAGGGTCAATGTAATTTTAACTGCAGCTAGAGAAACTTGTATGAGAGTTGATTATATTGCATTATACTCACCACACTGACAGTCTGATATATATATATACATATACATATACGTATATGTATATATATACATACACAAGGTACAAGAATCAATAATTAGGAATCTGACCAGGACATTCTGTTTCTAAATCAGAGTACAGAGTAGAGAGGAAGCCATAGTTTTCAAAATATTGCTGAATGAGCACAAACTGAGTAAATACAAAAAACCAGACTGATTCTCTTACAAATCTGTCATGTCTGGCACACACTCTGGTTCATAGAGCATACCCAAGGCCTTCTGGTGACCAGCTTATTTCCTTTACATCACTGCAAACTCAATATAATGTCTTACAGAGACTATAACTTAGTTCAGTGACAGACTTAAGGAATAGCCTAGTTCTAATGCAGAACAAAACAGGTAGGGTTTCTGACGTTGATAACTCATTTTAAACTTTGACTAGCCTGTGCTTGCTCTAATTTCTAAATCCCAGTTGCTGGTCTCATTATAGCATGTGAAAGGAAGAATGTCACAGCACACTGCAGAGATCTAATCAAGATCCTGAAGCAGGCAGAGGACCTGAATGAAAAGCTTACACCACTGAAACTGATTGATTCTTGGATGGGAAAGGGTGCAGCAAAATTGAGAGTGGCAGGTGTTGTTCCTCCCAAACTTCCTCGTGAAGACCTGGAGAAAATTATTGCACACCTTCTTCTGCAGCAGTATCTTAAGTATATACAAATCCATTTCTTGTCCTTTGGTGTTGTCTTTATGATTGTTTCTCATAACTGCAACAGAACAAGTAGTTTTCCAGTTGTTTCATGTAAAACTGTTAAATGCCATGTAAAATTTACTTAATAAACTCCAACTTTAACTGAATCACTGCCAAGTAAAAAAAAATGCAAATAGAAAGTATTTGTTTTGTGCAAGTTTCATTCCCTATCAGTGTATTAAAATTATTCCATTTATGGGTTTTTTTTATAAATTTGATTTTTTTTACAATATCTGAAAACCTTTCTGATTTTTGGCCTTTATCTTCTACAGAGAAGACTACAGTTTTACAGCGTATGCTACCATTTCATATTTGAAAATAGGACCTAAAGCTAATCTTCTGAACAATGAGGCACATGTCATTACCATGCAAGTAAAGAAGCCCACAGAGAGCTGTTTCAGGGTAACTGCCTGTTAATTTCTATATACTGAAAAAAACACAACAGAGCTTAAGGGATACTGTTCTGGGTCCAGTGGAACACAAGAAGAGAGAAGCAGTTTTCTTCTTAGAATCTGAGCATGGAAGAGAGAAAACATACCTTTGCTCTCTGTAGAGCTATTAATAATTTAAACTAGTCTACCTTTTAATATAGACAGACTTTCCAACCTTCTAGAATGTGCAAAATCCATTTTAGTGTTGTCTAATTTGCGATATACTCTAACCTGGTTGATCAACGCTGGTTGAGAAGTCGGCCTGTGCAGCAGAGGTCGAGAACCAATGACTCTCACATATTAAATAACTCTCAAGCCTGCAAAAGCATGCCATGTACCACTGTGTCTCTGACAGCATATCCCTTCAGGGATAGGGCTCATATGAAGGACCAGTGAACGGGTTTATTAATCTGAAAAGGAAATGGAACAGCTGAGTTTTGACCAGAGTGTTTGCTTTGTTTTTATTTGTAGATGGAATCACCTCAAACTTGTCATTCGTTTGAAGGAGCTGATAAAAAAAGGGAAGAAAAAAATTCAAGTAGCTTCCAGAAGTCTGCAAACATGCTTCAGCAATCTAAGCATACAGGGACTAAGAAAAGAAAAATTGATGATGCATGAATGTTTCTAAATTTTCCAAGAAAACGGTTTATGCATGCATACAACATTATTTTGTAGTTAAAAGTTTAAGACAATTTTATTAATATTTTATACATATGGAACTTACCTCCAAAGTATTGAAGACTTGAAAATTCAAGATCATGAATTATGTAAATTTACAGTATGGAGAAAAATAATTTTTAATGTAAAATCTTTAAGAAGTGAGTTGGGGGAAATCGGAGTGGGGCATGAACCATGAGAGACTGTGAACTCTGAGAAACAAACTAAGGGTTTTGGAGGGGAAGGGAGTGGGGGGGACTGGGAGGGCCTGGTGGTGGGTATTAAGGAGGGCACATATTGCATGGAGCACTGCGTGTGGTGCATAAACAATGAATTTTGGAACACTGAAAAAAAAATTAAATTAAAAAAAATAAAATCAGGTGCCCCCTCTCAAAAAAAGAATGAGTTCACATACCTTAAATCCTTTATCCCTTGACATACCTTCTGATAGCAGTGTTATATGGAATATTTTACATAGGCCTATCACAGAAAGGGAGTGATTTCAGCTCCTAACAGCTGCAGAATCCAAATGTAAAAGGAATAAGTTATCAATACAAATGATATTAGCAAGGAAGCTATTGCTATATCTCTTAAGTAAAACAAAACAAGCCTCTTGAAACCATATAACCCTTTCTGTCATAACTAAAGAATGAGGTGGACATACCAGACCAAGATGTTGGCTAAGTAGATAATAACCTAGCTAAATCTCCAAGGCTAAATCAGAAGTAACTTAAATCCTTACATATAAAGTAGTCAATTTTGTGTTGGAAAAAGTAACTGTAAATTATGTGATCTTTGCAATTTTATTTATATTTTAATACTTTCCCACTGAAATCATTATCACTTTTGTATTCTTAACCTCATTAAATCAGTGCATTTACCTTATTGAGACTTCCGTGTGTTGTATGGAACTTCATTTTGATTAAAAAAATGCATTTTAAGAATTACATAATCTTCTAAATCAGTATTTGGATCTAACAGATCTTCTCCATATGATGAAAGATCCATCTGATTTAAAATTAAGTTTTCATGTTTCTCCTAAATCAGTTTCACCAACTAAGACAGCTCCCATAATTCGTACAGTTGCTTGACGACTTTGCTGAATTCTTGTACATTTGCTGAATTCTTGTACAGTTTGGTACATCGAGTATTAATTCATGATCTGAACCTAAGCTCTGTGCATTTTATTTTCCCAGCAATATGACCTGTATACAGAGATGATAAAGTTACTCTAGTGGGTGCCAAAAAAGGAATGATAGGCAGTTACTTTGTGTTATTCTAGAATGGCCAGTAACAAAAAATCTATTCACAAAATTTTATAGCTAAAAGTGTCAGTGGAGAGAATCACAATGAAAACATCTGAATGACATTGCATTTATTGTACAGATGACACTACCACACAATCTCTATGATCATTAGAAGTACCTAGTGAATTAAAGATGTAGGATCTGGACTACATTGGCCTAGAGTCATGACTTAAAGATATAATAAGAAACTGAGTTAGATCTTTCACAAGCAAATTAATCTCTTTAAACCTTATGTATGTGTGTTTCTCATCAGTAAATTATAAAGAAAAGACCTGCCTCAGGGTGATGTAAAGAGGAGTAAATAATATGCATGGCAAAGCACCTGGTTCATTCTTGAATACAATAGCTGTTAGTTCCCCTCAGAAGCCAAGAATGAATCTCAGGTAAGTGCAGAAATGCACCAACAGGGAACAAATCTGAAAGATTTTTTTCCCCCTTTAGTTATAAAATAGTATAGCAGGAAGGTAGGTAATGATTAGGAATTAAGGCCAGCAATAATAGCAGGCTTGATTTATAAGAACTAGGAAATGGGTGATATTTTCTAAAATGATGAAAGCCATGTAAAATCTTATCAGTGAGAAAATCAGACAGTTACAAGACTAACAAGCAGAAAAAGGCACTGATTTGCTTTTCTAGAATCTTACCTTATAGTTAAAACATTTTGCTACATGAGCAAACAGTTCAAAGCTGAAGTCCATTGTCAATTGATCTTTGTAAACTAGCTGTAGCCATGCACTGCACTGCATACCATCCCATCTGTCTAGCCTGGGTCCACAGCCTCATCTGAAAAAAAAATGTCGTGAGAAAAGTTTTCATTGTTCTTTAAAGATGCCTTACAAAATTCCTTAAAGGGCTTCAATGCTGACAGCCCTTGAGATTGGCTACATCTAGTGAGATAGAGGACTAGTTGATTGTCTCTGCCATAGAAGCAGTCATCAATCCACACTAACCAAACCGATTTTGATATCTGATAATTCTTTCCAAATTACTGCCTTTAAAGGATGATACCAACTCTGTATGTTTCAATAAACTCACCATTAAAAATAATGAAAATAGGGGCGCCTGGGTGGCTCAGTGGGTTAAAGCCTCTGCCTTCGGCTCAGGTCATGATCTCAGGGTCCTGGAATCGAGCCCCGCATCGGGCTCTCTGCTCAGTGGGGAGCCTGCTTCTCCCTCTCTCTCTGCCTGCTTCTCTGCCTGCTTGTGATCTCTGTCTGTCAAGTAAATAAACAAAATCTTTAAAAAAAAAAAATAATGAAAATATTTCAGGCTACACTAAGGTAAGAATACTATTTTTTTTATAAGTCAGATTAAAAAAAAAAAGATTTTATTTATTTATTTGACAGAGAGAGAGATCACAAGTAGGTGGAGAGGCAGGCAGAGAGAGAGAGAAGGAAGCAGGCTCCCCGCTGAGCAGAGAGCCTGATGCTGGGCTCCATCCCAGAACCTGGGATCATGACCTGAGCCAAAGGCAGAGGCTTAACCCACTGAGCCACCCAGGTGCCCCCAAAATACTACTTATTAACCAGTCTCTTCTTCAGAGTAAGTTCATCATCAGCATAAGTAGAGATGACAAAGTGTCATGGCAAAATTCATTCCTTTTCCTAATCCTTAGTTTTTTATGCCACATAGCTAAGGCCTCCCATGCAGTTAAACCTCAGTGGTCAGGCCGATCGATGTAATAGGTGATGTTCAGCCTCAAGAAACTTATCTGATTTCAGCAACTGATGCTGGAAATTCATTTATTTAAACAATTTTTTTAAAATTTTTGAGAGAGAAGGCGCACAAGCAGGAGGAGTGGCAGGCAGAAGGAGAAGCAGGTTCCCCACTGACCAGGGAGCCCAAAGTGGGGCTTGATCCAGAACCCTGGGATCATGAGCTGAAGGCAGATGCTTAACCAACTGAGCCACCCAGGCATCCCTGGGAATTTGTTTTAGGTTCTTGCCTTACAACATTACTAATTTCTCCTCCACTTTATTTTTATTGTATTTCTACAAAGTTTTGGGGATCCTTGATAGAACACTTGCCTTGGGAGCCAAGAGATTCAAATACCAACTCTTGTACATATTTAAATTTTTATTTTTATGTTACTTAACTGAGACTTGATTTCTTCACCTGAAACATAAATGTACACCATCTATTCCATGGCTACTGAGATAATTAAATAAGCTAACTTATACCTCTCTGTGTAACTATGTCCTTTGTGTGCAAAAATACCACCACAATCATGGATGTGATTTTCAAGCATTTCTGGTAGAAGTGATATATATTTTTTGAGAGACAGAAAGAGTGCAAGCAGGGAGGGGCTGAGGGAGAGAATCCCAAGCAGGTTCAATGCCCAGTGCAGAGCCGGACATGGAGCCAGATCCCCCAACCCTGAGATCATGACCTGAGCTGTGAAACAAGCATCAGATGCTTAACTGACTTAGCCAGCCAGGTGCCCCGATAATTTTTTTTTTAAGTCAGTCTCCTGTGTATAAACGAGATAAGTTTGATGAAGTGAAAGGGCGTCTGTGGGAAAGGAACAGAGCAAACAGCACAACTCTAGAGAACAGCTCACCGAGGTGGCCAGCAGTGTTACAGTGCTGCACCGTTACTTAATGTCTACAGCCTCAGAGTCCCTCCAGTTTGGGTCTTGGATCATATAAAACTAATTAGTGTACTTATTTATTGCTTCTACAAATTAAGACACAGGTCTATTAGATTCACTCAAAACAAGAAATACCTGTTTATTTTTGGATATTGCCTATAGAAGGGTCTGACCCCTATTAAAGATCCTACAAGGTTTAAAGTGTTAAAAACCCACAAATTCTCGGGAGGGCTGGGTGGCTCAGAGGGTTAAGCCTCTGCCTTCGGCTCAGGTCATGATCTCAGGGTCCTGGGATCGAGTCCTGCTTTGGGTTCTCTGCTCAGCGGGGAGCCTGCTTCCCCACCCCCTCTCTCTGCCTGCCTTTCTGCCTACTTGTGATCTCTCTGTGTGTCAAATAAATAAATAAAATCTTTAAAAAAAAAAACCCACAAATTCCCAACTTCTAATTGAGGGTTGGTGAGAGACCACAGAATTGACAGCGAATGACTAAGGGGGAAAATTGAAAACAAGCCAGCACTTTAGAAACAGGCTGAAAGCACCCTTCCTATTACCGTTACCTCTGCTGTTTCTCAAAACACACACAGTGTTGAAGGCGCCTCTCAGACTACATCTAGCCCTTCTGCTACTTCACACTCCACAGTTAATCTGAAGGAGCAAATCTACCTGTGGAGCTGGTCTTTCACTGAGTGTTGTTGACTGGTTCTTTTATCTGTAATGTCTACGTGTGTCTCTACTCCTCCTAAGACCGCCACCCCTAAGGCTGCAGCCTGAGTATCTTCCTTGAGGATTTCTGCTCCACTCCGAGGAGGCAGGCAGCACTGTGAAGGCAGCAGGACGTGGACATCCAACTGGACGGAGTTGTTCAGCTGAGGAAGGCTGTTGACTACAGGGAATTTTTTTCAGTCGTAATTCCCACGAGGATGGAACTGAGGTCATCAGGTTCCCACGGGGTCATCATCTACACGGTTTATACTTCAGTATGTTGCTTATTCATCTAAAAGTGTGCCATCCAGTTTGGTAGCCACGAGACACATGCAGCTATTTAAAGTTAAATGTAAATAAAATATTTCAGTTCCTCAGTCACATTCAGCACATTTTAAGGGCTCAACAGAGACATGCAGCTACCTGACAACACTGCAAACATACAGAACATTTCTGTCGTCACAGAGTTCCCCTGGACGGTGCTAAGTGTTTGAAGATATGACATCCCATCCAAGTACTAACCAGGCCCGACTCTGCTTAGCTTCCGAGATCAGACGAGATCCAGCGTGTTCAGGGTGGTATGGCCGTAGACAAGATATGACATCCCAGAGTGTTCCAGCACTACGTAATAACTTACCAAAAGGGAAACATTCTTTGTTTTTTTAATGTCACAAGAAAACTCTAGGACAGCTTCCTACTTAAGTGGGAAAACCAGAGATTTGGATTTGCTGGTAGCGACTCCTTTACCGTCAGATGGAATCTGATAAATCGGATACAAAGGTGTGATGGTGGATGCCGGCTTACCCGCTGCCACACCGGGCTGGGCCGCCAGGACGCAGTGCAGATGTCATCCGCGGCACAGACATCAGCGAGATGTGTGTGCATGGAAGCATCCACTTTCAGGCCACCGTCTTCTCCCAGAGCAAACTAAATAATGTTCCTGATAAGCATACGTGGGAAGAAAAATGAAAGATGCCTTTTTTTGGTCTAAAGTAAAAGAACAGGTCAAATTTTTACACCTTGGTATGCTGATCTTCAGTGAGAGTAAAAAACAGCTTCAAAGTTTAGAGAACTCAGCTGAATTTCCAGGGAATCAAAATCCTACCAGGACTGTCCGACTGAAAAATTCTTAGATTTTCAATATCAAGAATACTCAATAACCATATGACTACCCCACTCGTAATTACAATATTCCTCAGTTTTCTGAGCTTCAAATGCTAAAAGACAGAAAATACAAGATAGTTTCTCTAAAAGAATCATTTCTAAGATTTCATGGTGTCCGTCTCATCAACCTTTAGACAAATGAACTGTGCATTATGTCCCATTTCTGAGGACACTGATGCTGGGATGTTTACTACTTAAGGAGTTTAGGAATATGAAATACTGCAAATAAAACATGACTGTAAACTAAACTGTTTTCATTTTCTTTTAATTTTATAAGATTTTATTTATTTATTTGACAAAGAGAGACACATCGAGATAGGGAACACAAGCAGGGGAAATGGGAGAGGGAGAAGCAGTCTCCCTGCAGGGAGCCTGATGTGGGGCTTGATCCCAGGTCCCTGGGGTCATGACCTGAGCCGAAGGCAGACACTTAATGACTGAGCCACCCAGGCGCCAGTTTTCAGCTTTCTTAGAAGTTATAGTTTTACACTAAGAAAATAAACTGTTAAAAATAATCATAACAAGACAAAAAATTTCACCTTACATTGTTGCCATAGAGAAAAGGGTCTATATTTGGTGTTAACTCCTGCAGCACTGACAATGAAATTACAGCCGTTTTTCTTTTCATTAGTCAATTCCACACATATATGCCACTTAAAAAAACACAGAACAAAAACAAAAAAAAACCTTTTATTCTCAAATGTAACCACCAGCTGTTGGTAGGATTATGTGATAAATGCCTAGAACAAAGAAGGCAGGACAGGACTTTAAAACAACACTCCTTAAGGGGCTCAGTTAACAGAGCATTCGACTCTTGATCTCCTTGTGAGTTCTAGGCCGGGTGGATATAGAGTTTACTTAAAAAAACAAAAACAAAACAAAACAAAAAACCCTGACAGACTGGACTCTGGGAAACAAACAGGGTTACAGAAAGGGGGGTGGGGAGGGATGGGGTAGCTGGGTGATGGCTATTGAGGGCACGTTCTGTGTTGAGCACTGGGTATTAATACGCAACTAATGAATCATCGAACACTACATCAAAAACTAATGATGTACTATATGTTCGCTAATTGAACATTAAAATAAATCTTAATTTTTATAAGGCAACTTTGCTAAAATAATTATAATACAATCAACATTATTATCTCCTTGTTTTCAGTAGGATTACAAAATTATAACATTTTTTTTATGTTCTGTTAGCCACTATATAGGGCATAGTTTTTGATGTAATGTTCAATGATTCATTAGATAAGTATAATACCCAGTGTCATCACAGCACGTGCCTTCCTCAACTCCCATTACCCTGTTACCCCCTAAATTATGGCATTCTAAACATTTTTCCTTTAAATTTAGACATACAACTTCTAACAAAGTAAATTTAAATTGATAATCACTTTGTAAATTATTTTTTTAAAGTACTGATACATTACACTCCACTGAGAGTTTAGTCCAACAAGATTACTCACTTTTCAACGTTTTCCCCTTAAATTAACACTACCTTTTCCCATGGAAAAATTGAAAGAATTCAAAAACAGTGGAATATCTCATACACCAGTTTGGCTGAGTGTATTTCTTCAAATGGTAGTAGTTCTCATAGGAAGTGTGGAGTAGGGATTAGATCTGTTTCTTAATCCCAAATTTATAGATTTTCTCTGTTTGATTTGGGGGAAGTTACTTCGCCTCTGAGAGCATAAAGGTTTTTTTAGTTTATATCTGTTTTGATCTGTAAGGTACTTTGCTCACAGAGTCGTGGTTACAGCACCATAAACCACATGTAAAATTATTAGGAAACTTGGGGTCTAAGTAATGAAAATGAAATTACTTACATTATTAAGTAATGGTTTCATTTTTACTTTTTTATGTTTAAATTTCATATGAAAATCTAAAGTTGTTCTTTAATATAGGAAGACTAAGTTTTCTTCCTTTTAAACTAGTGGTTAATGTGTTTTTTCTTATTATATTACTTACCTTTATCAGTTGTGACTGACTGATTGGAATGGTCTCTGGGAAAAGGCAAGGACTTTTTCTTAGAAATTCTAAATTCTTCCTGCGGGTAGATTTTCTTTACTTTCACACACAGTTTCAATGTGTACCTTATGAGAAAACTAAAAGAAAATATTGGTCACCATAACACATCCCCCTCCCATTACAATACATTAGTTATACAATTCAATATACAAACATACAATATGCAAATATACAATGTAAGGGCTTATTTAGCCAAAATGGCTCCATTTCGGTTGAATAGCCATTGTGTTGTTTATGCAGTAAAACTTAAATGGACCCTGCCCCACCCCCCCAGGGGACTTAACTTAAAAACAAGTCCCGGAAACCAGTCCCAGGTAACAAAGCCCAAATACAAGGGCGGGTCAGGCCTGGTGGAGCTATCCAATCAGTGAGGCGCGCATACTATCTCCCTAGCTACCAAGGAGTATGGGCCCCGCCCTTTGGGCGCCAATTCTGACCAAGGTGATAGGCTAGTTCAAATGTCTATTATAGGGTCAATTGTAACACAATTGGTCACTTATGTGTAACCTAGCCTGACTGCAGTTTTCTCTGTGTCATTGGCCACCTGTGCGTGGCCAGGCCCAGCCACATGGCCTTTGCCCTTAAAAGCCAGTCTGTAAGGCAGAGGGGGGTCGCCTCTCTTTTAAGAGACGGCCCTGGCCAGTCAGTTTGACTCTTGATGCATGGCACGAAATAAAGCTTTGCTTGACCTTCGCTTTGTATCAGTCTCGCTCCTTTGATTACGGACCCAACATAATATAGAAAAAATATTTCTTTTCTTTTTTTTTAAATATTTATTTATTTGATAGAGATCACAAGTAGGCAGAGAGGCAGGCAGAGAGAAAGGGGAGGGGGGAAGCAGGCTCCCCACTGAGCAGAGAGCCCGACGCGGGGCTCGATCCCAGGACCCTGGGATCATGACCTGAGCTGAAGGCAGAGGCTTTAACCCACTGAGCCACCCAGGCGCCCCTAGAAAAAATATTCCTTACAATATAAATGGAAACACACTAAATGCCCCAAAATAAGCCTCTCAATTTCTGTGCGTGAAAGGAATGAGCAGAAATCCATTCAGAACTTAAGAGGACAAGTGGTTGCATTGGCGGGTAACACCAAGAGCATACTTTTTAGTATAAACCTCATTTATAATTTCAAATATAGTTTTTAAAAATTGCAACTGCTAGAGACTATAAAAGCCTCCTGTGGGGTGCCTGGGTGGCTCAGTGGGTTAAAGCCTCTGCCTTTGGCTCAGGTCATGATCTCAGGGTCCTGGGGATCCAGCCCCACATCACGCTCTGCTCAGCAGGGAGCCTGCTTCCCCCTCTCTCCCTCTCTGCCTGCCTCTCTTCCTACTTGTGATCTCTGTCAAATAAATTAAAAAAAAAATCTTAAAAAAAAAAGCCTCCTAAGGGGCACCTGGGTGCCTCAGTGGGTTAAAGCCTCTGCCTTCAGCTCAGCTCATGATCCCAGAGTCCTGGGATTGAGCCCCACATCTGGCTCTCTGCTTAGCAGGGAGCCTGCCTCCTCCTTTCTCTCAGCCTGCTTCTCTGCCTACTTGTGATCTCTGTCTGTCAAATAAATAAATAAAATCTTTTAAAAAAATTGTATCTTAATAAATAAATAAATAAATAAAGCCTCCTGAGGCTAGGTCCATGCCGACTTACTGTTATATCCGAGAACCTCAGTAAAATGCCAAGTACATAGGAGATAATGTTTACTGAACCAAACTGAAGTACTCAGGTTAAAAATACTATTAATCTTTGGATCTGAAGATGCAGAAAGAAATAATTTTGTATAATTTCTATCACAAAAATTAGATATACCATGAAGCCAGCTCGCCTCCAAATTACCCAAGGCTGTAAAGAAATAATACACAGTGATGAGGACTCTATATATGCTTCTTATAGTATTTAAATATCACAGCCTTTTAACTATTTAAAAACAAATATCTAATAAATAAAATGAGTAAAAGCAAGTCATCTGCTTTCCAATTATGGTGTTAAATATGTATTTTATTTAGAATTCATCTAATAACCTTTGATATATTATAATACATGTGAAGTAACCTTTGAGAAAAGATTAATTTTAATCTTTTAATCTTTGAGATTAATTTTAATCTTTTAATCTTTGATAAAAGATTAATTTAAGATTAATTTAAAACAGGACAGTTATATTTTAACTAGTGGTCAAGGTCTGGAAATCTCTCTGCCTGGGGCACTAAAAAGAAGGGCACAACTCAGTTTTAGATGAATGAAATATTCACTCACTTAACTTTGGTAAGGAATGGGCCAAGTGCCATTGGTCCTCTTTGTCTTAGCACTTTGAATTTTAACTAAAGTGACCTCGCAGTTGTTTGACTTATTTGTGACCAATCTTTAATGAATGGTTTAAGAATTTAAAAGTACTTCTTAGATTTAACTAGTATATGAGCACATGCTCTTTTGTACCTTTAGGATTCAAGCCTTCATGCCAATCATGTCTCAAGGCACTGCCCATATTGCCAGCATCAGCTTTGGTTTGTGTTTCCTTTTTCCCTCCTGAAGAGATAAATTCAATTCTAAATTCAAATGATCTAAAAACTGCCAGGCAGAGAGTACTTGTGTTCCCAAGGTTTTAGGCAATGTTATGATTCTCATATGTTTATACTAAACAGGACTAAAGCATATACTAAGTTTATACTAAACTATACTAAAGCAGGACTAAACTAAGTTATGTGTTTTGATCATCTTATTCATTACTTTAACATTTTGTGATATAGAGTTATAAAATGGATCTTTCAATCAAGTGTTAAGTGTATATACAATATGTTTTTGAATGTTATATACATGGTTAATCTGAAAGGCACAATCTATCCAATAAAGGGTTGATATCCAAAATATATAAAGTACTCATACAACTCAGTAACCAAAAAAACCAAACAAACCAAAAAAACCCCCACAAAAACACCAACCAAAATAAAAATGGGCAGAGGACTTGACTGATATTTTCCCAAAGACATATAGCTGGTAACAGACATATGAAAAGATGCTTAACATCACTAATCATCAGAGAAGTGCAAATCAAATCCACAATGAGGCATTACCTTAACACCAGTGAGAATGTCTAGAATCAAAAAGACAAGAAATAACAGTGTTGGTAAGAGTGTGGAGAAATAAGATCCCCTGTGCAGTGTTGGTGAAAATATAAATTGGTACAGCCACTGTGAAAAACAGTATGGAGATTCTTCAAAAAATTATTAGAATTACCATATTACCAATGAATGACTCCACTAAGGAGTATTTCACCCAAAGGGGGGAAAAACCCGTAGGAGGAGGGGCAAGATGGTAGAGAAGTAGGAGACCCTGTTTCAACTGGTCCCTTAAAGTGAGCTAAATATCTGCCAGGACACTCTGAACACTCATGAAATCATCCTGAGATGTAAGATTACACACATCTGGATTTCTACAGGGGCGAAGACATCAGTGGAGAGGTAACAAGGAGTGGGAACACTCAGACTGATGATCTGAGGATAAACAGAAGGGGAAGGAAACCACCAGAAGCGACCCATTGGAAAATAATACCCCAATACAAAAGTGCCCTGTGATTAGGGATCAGCATTAACTTGGAGATTAGTTAAAAGCACTCAAACAGGGGCATCTGGGTGGCTCAGTTGGTTGGGCAACTGCCTTCGGCTCAGGTCATGATCCCTAAGTCCCGGGATCAAGTCCCGCATCAGGCTCCCAGCTCAATAGGGAGTCTGATTCTCCCTCTGACCTCCCCTCTCATACTCTCACTCTCTCTCTCAAGTAAATAAATAAAATCTTAAAAAAAAAAAAATCACTCAAACAGAGCAAAAGATGTTTAGGGGCAAGTGGAGGAATTGGGTAGTCACAGGCATGGGCCCAAGCCCACAGACCCAGGACGGTCACCTCCAGAGACCACCCATGCCAGAAAGAGTCTGGTGGCGGGGGTGTCCAGTCTGTGTTCCCTGAGCCCACGGCTTTCCACTGCTTGCACCACCGCTTGGGCTGGGTGCACTCCCGCCCAAGCCTGAGAGAATCTGGCATGCAAACTGTTTGGGATCCTTTGGCCCCGCAGTCTTTCATGACCTGTGTGGCCCATGGGGTCACACAGCCCACGCCTAAGAGAACCCTGCATGGACTCCAGTCAGGATCCCTTGGCCCGCAGATTTCCATGAACTCTGATTCCACTGGTTGCAAGTGCACCGGGCATGGTGTGGATCCCAGACAGCAGTCCCAGCAACTGTAGTCACCTGGGTTCCAGCTCACCAGGACAAATATCGCTTGGCATTTTTGTGGCACAGGGGTGCAGACACAAGCGAGGGCCTCAGGCAACCACTGGGATGGTGGCTGGGGGTGTCCACAGCCTGTGGGAAGCTGTGGTGTTCGATGGAGTTTGCAGAGAGGAGTCTGTGTGTTCTGGACCACCCAGAAGGGAGCAGTCTGAGTCTTCTCTCTGAGGCGGAGGTCTGGGTGCAGACAGATTTTGTTCTGACGCTCCAGAAAACTGCAGAAAGCTGCCAAAGAACAAAAACCTCCAGAGAGCAAAAGCCTGAAAAACCGATTTCCACAGAGCCACGCCCCTTGACAGGGAGCAGGGTGACTCAGCCCAAGCAGGACTGACTGAAAAACAACCTGGCAGGCCCCTCCCCTAGAAGACAAGCCAAATGAAGAAGAGGACAACCACCCCGGAGTCCCCATAAAACTGTAAAACCCCAACATCAGGGGAAAAGCTCCCAGTATTGCCCCCAAACCTATATATTTCAGAGATACAACTTTTCCTTTTTTATTTTTTTAATTCATTCTCATGATTCTTGTTCTTTGAATTTTTTTAACCTACTTACCATTACAACTAGGGGTTTAATACAACATATTCCATAATAACTTTTTAATGTGAACCTTTTTCAAACATACCTGTATTTCTTTTTCTTCTTCTTCTTTTTTTTTTTTTAGTACATATAGATATAAGCTTCAAGGTAACCCCTTTCCCCTATTCGATACTATCCATACATATAAACCATTATTAATTTCCCTGCATCTCTGGAAAATCGAGTCCCTTAACAAAGATAATAGGATTCACCCAGTAAGAACTGAAATAACCTTCCTCTCCCACATCGAGGGTTTATAACCATCTTCCTATCTTATTCTTCTGTTAGTGTTTCTGTGTATTTGTTTTTGCACTATATAAATCTTATTCTTGGGGTTCATTTTGGCTGGGCTTTTCTTTCTTTTTTTTCTCTTGTCTTTTACTTATGTTGGTCTTTTTAGTTTGTTCATTTTTGTTTATGTACCTTATAAATCTTACTTTTGGGGCTCATTCCGGCTGGGTTTTCGCTTTTTCTCTCTTTGGTGGTGACTTCCGATTAATTCAAAACACTCCAAGGTAAACCTTGCCTAGATTGTGGGTGATATATTCAGCTATACATCCCCTCAACCACCTCTCACCAAAATGACGAGGAAATTTCCTCCAATAGAGGAAAAATTCAGAGACTGTGCCCTCTTCCACAGAACTATTGGATATAGATATAAACAGTATGTCAGAAAGGGAATTCAGGGCAACAGTTATCTAGGCAATGGCTAAGTTGGAGAAGACCATTAGTGGCAATATAGAAATTCTAAGGGCGAAAGTGAGGGCTGATCTGGTAGAAGGATAAAAATGGTATCAGTGAGGTCCAATCCAATCTAAATACTCTAACAGCTAGGGTAACCGAGGGAGAAGATTGAATTAGTGGTCTAGAAGATAAACTGACAGAAAAGGAGGATTGGGAGGAAGCCTGGAACAAACAGCTTAGAAGCCATGAAAACAGAATTAGGGAAATAAATGATGCCATGAAACATTCAAACATCAGAATTATTGGGATCCCCAAGGGAGTGGAGAAAGAGAGAATACTAGAAGATATAGCTGAATGAATTCTGGATGAAAATTTCCCTAGTCTGGGGAATAGTGTTTGTGTCTTAGGGGCAGAAAGGATACCCCCTAAGGTCAACTAATCTAGAAAGACCTCCAGACACTTCATTCTGAAATTCACGAATCATAATTTTATTAGCACCACGCTCTAACCAACTGAGCTAACCGGCCAGCTACACGAATCATAATTTTAGACAAGAGGTCCCAAGAGCAGCTATGGGGAAGAGATTCCTTAGGTACAGAGGAAGGACCATGAGAATAATGTCAGACCTGTCCACAGAAACCTGGAAAGCCATTCAGAGCACTAAATGAGAAGAACATGCAGCCAAGAATACTTTATCCAACAAAGTTGACATTCAAAATGGATGGAGAGATAAAAACCTTTCAAGACTGGCAAGGTTTAAAAAAGTATGTGACCACCACGCTGACACTATAAGAAATACTAAGGGGGGGTTCTATAAAAGAAAGAGAACCCAAGAGTGATACAGAACAGAAATTTACAGAGACAATCTATAGAAACAAAGACTTCACAGGCAACATGATGTCAATAAAAACTTATCTTTCAATAATCACTCTCAATGTGAATGGCCTAAATGCTCCCAAAAAATGGCAAGGGTTGCAGACTGGATAAAATGACAGGACCCATCCATATGCTGTTTACAAGAGACACATTTGGAACCTAAAGATACATCCAGACTGAAAGTGAAGGTATAGAGAACCATCTTTCATGCCAACGGGCCTCAAAAGAAAGCTAGGGTAGCAATTCTCATATCAGATAAATTAGATTTTAAGCTAAAGACTATAGTCAGAGATACAGAAGGACACTACATCATTCTTCAAGGGTCTATACATCAAGAATATCTAACAACTGTAAATATTTATGCCCCCAATATGGAAGCAGCCAACTACATAAGCCAGCTGTCAATCAAAATAAAGAGTCATACTGATATGAATACATTAATTGTAGGGGATCTTAATGCACTACTCTCAGCAACAGACAGATTATCTAAGCAGAAAATCAATAAAGAAACAAGAGCTTTGAAAGACACATTGGACCAGATGGACCTCATAGATATATACAGAACATTCCACCCTAAAACAACAGAATACTCATTCTTCTTGAGCACACATGGAAGTTTCTTCAGAATAGAACACATATTGGGTCACAAACCAGGGCTCAACTGATACTAAAAGAGTGAGATTATTCCTTGCATATTCTCAGACCACAATGCTTTGAAACTGGAACTCAACCACAAGAAAAATTTTGGAAGGAATACAAACACTTGGAAGCTAAGCTAAATACCATCCCACTTAAGAATGTTTAAATCAACCAGAAATCAAAGAAGAACTTAAACAATTCATGGAAACCAATGAAAATGAAAACACATTGGTCCAAAACTTATGGGATATGGCAAAGGCGTTGCTAAAGGGGAAATACAAGCTTCACTCAAAAAAAAAGAAAATCCAGAATATACCAACTCTCTTTACACCTTAAAGAATGGGAGAATCAACAACCCCATTATCAACAACCCCAAATCAAATTAAGTCAACCTCATGCACAGGAAGGGAAATAATTAAGATTAGAGCAGAGATCAATGAGTTAGAAACTAGAGATACAGTAGAATGCATCAACAAAACTAGAAGCTGGTTCTTTGAAAGAATTAATAAGATCAATAAATAATCAGCCAAACTAATCCAAAAGAAAAGAGAAAGGACCTAAATTAATAAAATCATGAATGAAAGGGGAGAGATCATGACTAACATAAAGGAAATAGAAACAATCATCAGAAATTATTATCAATAGCTATATACTAGTAAGTTAAGCAACCTAGAAGAAATGGATGCATTCTTGGAAATCTATAAACTTCCAAGACTGAAACAAGAAGAAATTGATAACCTAAATACACCAATATCTAGTAATGAGACTGAAGCAGTGATCAAAATCCTTCCAAAAAACAAGAGCCAGGACCGGATGGATTTCCTGGGAAATTCTACCAAACATTCAAATAAATAATACCTATTCTCCTGAGGCTGTTTCAAAAAATAGAAACAGAAGGAAAACTTCCAGACTCTTTCTATGAAGCGAGCAGGCAAACCAGGCAAAGACCCTAACAAAAAGGAGAATTGCAGACCAATATTTCTGATGAATATTGATGCCAAGATTCTCAATAAGATCCTAGCTAATAGGATCCAACAGTACATTAAAAAGATTATCCACCATGACCAGGTGGGATTTAACCCTGGGATACAAGGGTAGTTCAACATTCGGAAGTCAATCAATGTGATAGAACAAATCAGTAACAGAAGAGAGAAGAACAACATGGTCCTCTCAATTGATGCAGAAAAAACATTTAACAAAATACGGCATCCATTCCTGATTTAAACTCTTCAAAGTATATGGATAGAGGGAACATTCCTCAAACTCATAAAATTTATATATGAAAAACTCACAGTGAATATCATTCTCAACAGGGAAAAGTGACAGCCTTCCCATTGAGATCAGGACAAGAATGCCCACTCTCACCACTGTTTTTCAACATAGTACTAGAAGTCCTAGGAACAGCAACCAGACAACAAAAAGAAATAAAAGGTATTCAAATTAGCAAAGAAGTCAATCTCTTTGTGTTCACATATGACATGATACTTTATATGGAAAACCCAAAAGACTTCACCCCCAAACTACTAGAACTCCTACAGCAATTCAATAATGTGGCAGGATACAAAATCAATGCAAAGAAATCAGTTGCTTTCTTATAGACTAACAATGAAACTGTAGAAAGGGCAATTAGAGAATCAATTCCATTTACAATAGCACTGAAAACCATAAGATACCTTGGAATGAACTTAACCAAAGACGTAAATAATATATACTTGAGGAACTACAGAACACTCATGAAAGAATTGAAGAAGACACAAAAAGATGGAAAGACATTGCATGCTCATGGATCAGAAGAATAAACATTGTTAAAATGTATATGCTTCCCAGAGCAATCTATACTTTCAACACCATCCTGATCAAAATATCAGAAGCATTTTTCAAAGTGCTGGAGCAAACAATCCTAAAATTTGTACGGAACAAGAAAAGACCCTGAATTGCTAAGGAAATGTTGAAAAAGAAAAACAAAACGGGGGGGCATCACGTTGCCTGATTTCAAGCTTCATTACAAAGCTGTGATCACCAAGTCAGCATGGTACTGGCACAAAAACAAACACATAGACCAATGGAACAGAGTACAGAGCCCCAGGTATGGACCCTCAACTCTATGGTCAAATAATCTTCAACAAAGCAGAAAAAAATATCCAGTGGAAAAATGACAGTCTCTTCAATTAATAGTGCTGGAAAAATTGGACAGCTATATACAGAAGAATGAAACTCGACCATTCTCTTACACCACACACAAAGATAAACTCGAAATGGATGAAAGACCTCAATGTGAGACAGGAATCCATCAAAATCCTAGAAGAGAACACAGGCAGTAACCGCTTCGACATTGGCCACAGCAACTTCTTTCAAGACATGCCTTGAGAGGCAAAGGAAACAAAAGCAAAAATGAACTTTTGGGACTTCAAGATCAAAAGCTTCTGCACAGCAAAGGAAACAGTCAACAAAACTAAGAGGCAACCCACGGGATGGGAGAAGATATTTGCAAATGACAGTACAGACAAAGGGCTAATATCTAAGATCTATAAAGAACTCCTCAAACTCAACACCCCAAAACCAGATAATCATGTGAAAAACTGAGCAGAAGACATGAACAGACACTTCTCCAAAGGAGACATACAAATGGCTAACTGACACATGAAAACATGTTCATCATTATTAGCCATCAGGGAGATTCAAATCAAACCCACATTGAGATACACCTTATACCAGTTCGAAGGGCCAAAATTAACAAGACAGTAAACAACATGTGTTGGAAGGGATGTGGAGAAAGGGGGAACCCTCTTACACTGTTGGTGGGAATGCAAGTTGGTGTAGCCACTTTGGAAAAGAGTGTGGAGATTCCTTAAGAAATTAAACATAGAGCTACCCTATGACCCAGCAATTGCACTCTTGGGTATTTACCCCAAAGATACAGATGTAGTGAAAAGAAGGGTCCTCGGTACCCCAATGTTCATAGCAGCAATGTCCACAATAGCCAAACTGTGGAAAGAGCCAAGATGCCCTTCAACAGATGAATGGATAAAGAAGATATGGTCCATATATACAATGGAATATTTTGCCTCCATCAGAAAGGATGAATACCCAACTTTGGTATCAACATGGATGGGACTGGAAGAGATTATGCTGGCAAAATAAGCAGAGAGAGTCAATTATCATATGGTTTCACTTACTTGTGGAACATAAGGAATAACATAGAGGATATTAGGAGAAGGAAAGGAAAAGTGAATTGGGGGAATCAGAAGAGGAGATGAACCATGAGAGACTGTGAACTCTGAGAAACAAACTGAGGGTTTTAGAAGGGAGGGGTTGGGGGAATGGGTGAGTATTAAGGAGGGCACGTATTGCACGGAGCACTGGGTATTGTACGTAAACAATGAATCTTGGAACACTGTATCAAAAACTAATGATGCATTTTATGGTGACTAACATAGCACAGTTAAAAAATGATAATCACAGCTAAAAGTTGCTAAATATAATATAGTCAGGTATAATTATATACTAAGTGCTTTCCTAGCCTTATATCTATCCTTTGATAATTTTTTTTGTATGTTAATGAAGGAATTGCAACTAAAAGAAATTAAGAAATGTATATAAAGTTTTGAAAAAAGCCTGGATCCTAACAAAAGTCAGCCTGATTCAAAACCCCATGCTTCCCACTACTCCAGCAGCCTTCCTGTGGTAGCTTCCAGCGTCCTGTTGGTTTGTTTCTCTTCACCATGACAACAGGACATCCTTGAAATGTTTGATTTTACTTTTCTATTATGGATGTTGAACACGCTTAGACACTTCTTCTGGGTATAGACAGATACTAATTATAAACTCAAACTCAAAGAAAGCTCCAGAAACTGACTTTGAATGTGAAGGTACTCAAATAATTTGGTTCTGTTTCAGAGCCTCTTTCCATTGCTATTTCTGTAGGTGGTGGACTCTGGACAAAAAGGTTCCCAAGGATCCGATAGTGTCTGAGGAAGCCAGAGGAAGCTACAGAGAAACAAATGGCTTCCATTGTCTTGCTTTTTCCGCTTTTTCTCTTGTCAGCCATCTGTACGCTACTGACACAAGAAACATTTACAATCTTTATAACGTGTGTGTGTGTGTGTGTGTGTGTGTTTCTCTGGTTCTAGCATTTACCAACCCTAGCTCTAAGGAAATTCATTCTAAAGTATTCAAAATTTCTTTTGCAGAAATCCTTGATGGAGGCAGTTTCTAAAGTCCAGATTGTGGTGCAGTGTATTTCATAAAGGAATTGTGTTCATGGGGGAGGAGGAGGCTAAATGGTAAAATTTGGAAAAGAAAAGAACTTGGATAAGAAAATCCAGCTCCTGGTTTTAATAACATGGAAGCCCTGGATATTTTGAACTTTATTAAACTTCTAAGTGCCCATGGGAATGGAATGGACATGGTGGATTTTGCTCCCTGGTCTTCTCTGCGAGACTTCTCTGGAAGGTTCTCTCTATATCCCCCCTCCCTCCTGCTGCTAAAGAGACCCACTGGACTCTAGCTGTAACCACATATCTGGCCTCTGGGACCTTCAAAAGTAGTTGCCAGAGCAGGGGGTTGGGAGAACAACTCCCCTTTAGATTGCCTGAGTTAATGTTCTTTTTTTTTCCCCCAAGATTTTATTTATTTATTTGAGAGAGAGAATGATAGCGAGAGAGCGTGAGCAGGTGGGGAAAGGAAGCAGGGAGCCTGACATGGGGCTCAGTTCCAGGACCTCAGGATTGTGACCTGAGCCAAAAGGACTCCAGGATCATGACCTGAGCTGAACGCAGATGCTTAACCAACTGAGTCACCCAAACGCCCCTTGAGTCAATGTTCTTAGGGTCTCCGTGGCCTTGAGAGGAGCTGGGGGAGCTGGTCAGTGCAGAATTCCAAGAAAGCCTGGGGAAGAGGCAGGGTCCATCCTGACGTGCTAAGTCATAAGTCTTCACACTTGGCTGATTTCTCCATCACTGGTCCCTTAAAACCTAGGTTTCAGCATATACACTGACCTCAAGATTACTATTCTCTGCCTCAGTTTCTCCTTTTGTGGGTTCATATGTGTATTTGTGGGGGCCCTTTAGTGAGGAGCTGTGTGCAGTCATGGATGATGACTGCTCAGAAGGTGTCTACACTGTTGACCCCAAATTAACGGACAGTCACTAGTAGGTTATTTGCTCATACTGTGCGTGGTGCTTCTCCAGCTCTCCACGCAGACCCAGTCCCAGGCCTCCCCCTCTCCTCCTTCTCCTCCATGGGATCCCTAGCCAGTCTGTCCCAGCACCTTCCCCAGAGCTTGTCGGCCTCCCTTGCCTGCCTGCCTCAGTTTCTCTTTCTCCTTGGCCCCCACTCCCCTGCACTGGGTGTGTCAGGCTACACGAACCCTGATAAATGAGGGCTGAGCTCAGGCCTCTTTGCATGGCAGCACTTGGGCAGGGGGATGCGGTGTCCATACCCATGCAGGGTCTCTGGGGCCCTTAGGGGGGTACTGGGAGGCAACCCCACCCTCTCAGCTTTCTGGGCCCATCCAGAAGCAGCAGCAGCAGCTCCTGAGAGGGGCCTGGGCTCAGCAGGAACCAGGTGAGAGGGAAGAGGCCCTGGGAGCAAATAGGCAGCTCCCTCCCTGCCTGGCTCCCCCACTCATGCTTCACCCCTGCCTCCTTCTCTCTCTCTGCTCCTGCCCCTCCTCCCTGCAGCCCTGTCTGCTTCCTTCCATCTTGGCCTCCTTCACCTTCATCTCTGTCAGCACGTCTGTCTGGCTGTGGGCCTTCTGTCTCTCTGACACATATTCTGTGGTCTGAGATGTCTCAAGACTGGGTCTGCCCTCAGCTCTCCTTCTGGCTGTCCCCCTCCTCGTGACCCTCCCTCAGTGCCTGAGGGTCTCTCTTCCCATCACAATTGTCTGAGTCTCACCCTGTGAGCCTGTCAGTGTCTCCCTCTTATCTCCTCCTGTCTGTCTGCTGTGCTCTAGGGCTTTTGCCCTGTGTCTCCTGGCCTGTGTGCACACACGGTAGCTCACGGGGTCCTCCTCTTTGTGGTGCCACGGGCACACCGGACATGGTATGGCATGCATGGCAGGGCTCCTAGTCCCAGTGCCACAGCTCCTGTGGTTTCCAATGGGAGACATTGTGGAAGGCCTTGCTGCATCTCTCACAGGTATGCACACATGGAGAGCCTCTTGCTCTTTGTCTTCTCCCAGCCAGTTGTGACCTGGGCCATAGCCACCATTGAAGTTGTGGCTACGAAGGCACCAGTGGTGGTTGCAGCGATGGCGGCTGCAGAGACAGGACTCAGCTTGTACAGCAGTGGAGGACACTGGTAGGGACAGCAAGAGGCATTTCAGAGCTGCTGTGTCCACTGTGACGTTGGCTGGGCTGGTGGTGCAGCAGGAAGGGCAGCAGAGGTGGTGGTGGACTCCTGGGCAGCAGGGAGAATGAGGAGCAAGTGGATCTGGAGGGGAAGGGCCTCGGGACATGGATCCAGGCACTGGCACTGCCTGGAATGGACTCTGGGAACAGCCTTGGAAGGTAAAGAAAGGGGTCTGGAGTTCAGCCTAGACTTACAGGGAATGCTAGGCCTGACACTGAAGTTGCTAGAAGGAGTTTAGGAGGCTGCCCATTCCTTGGGGCAGGTAAAGTGGGCAGTAGCATGCAAGGGAACACTGGGAACAGGGCCTGCACTACAGTGGGACATCTGAGGCTCAGCAGGGGCTGGAGGCATGTGACCTGTACTGCCAAGGCTCAAGGCAGCACTCCTGAACCGCTGGGCTGGTTCTAATGCAAGACCCTAGGGCCTCCAGGCTGCCAGCCCACAGCAGGTGGCCAGTGGGGGATATGGAGAGAAGGGCCTGGGCCAGTTCTTTTCATTACCTGGTGACTGGGGGCCCTGGGCTTCCCCCCAGCCTCCCACCCTCTACCCAGCTGGCAGCAAATAGCACAGGGAGAAAGGAGAAGGGATTGCTCTGGGGACCAGATGCACAGATAGACAGACCCTCCTCCTGTAGGTGCACTTCTTGCCCTCAAGCAGGTGCACATCTGGGGATATCCCAGCTGAGGCAGGGGACATAGCCTAGGACTGTTGGAACAGACACAGATCAAACATCCAGATGCCCCTTCCCTACTGTTCTGTCACATCAGCCATCCTTCCAGTCCTGCCTGTCCCCCTTGCCTCTCAGAATTCTGGTTCTGTAGTCTTGGCTGGGCCACTCATCCCCTACCCCGCATAACACCTGGAACACAGAAGGTGCTCAGTTAGTGCCCTTGGTCCATGCCTCCAGGTGATGTGTTAGGGCAGGGTCAGTGTGATTTGTAGGTTCCCCTCAGCTGGAGGTTGTTCCTGAGATCAGGAACATTCTTTCTGCTCCAAGTTCAATGCTCTGGTTTAGTATAGCCAGTAAAGACTCTGGTCCTTTAGGGACCTGTGGCTATCCATCTTTCCCATCCCTCCACCTCTACCTCAGTCTTTGAGGTACATAATTTAGGGTTTAGAGGCATGTCAGCATTATCAAGTAGAGGTAGTGGTGCTCCCTTCTCCTTGAGACCCATGGTTTGTGGGCCCATCATTTGTGCATTCAGCCCTGGGTCTTTAAGTAGGCCTACCTTCTCCAGCTCTGAGAAGTCCTGCTTCTGTTTGAATACTAATGTCCTTGGTAGGAGGACACACTTTCCTTTGGTCATTGTTTCAGGGTCTTGGAAGTGCTATGTTAGGATTGTCTAGAGCAGGAAGCTCTGTAGGCAAGGACTGTGTCTTTTTCTATACTTGCTCCAGCACAAGGCTCAATCCACATTCAGTCAGAATATGCTGTGAACACTGAGTGACTGTCTCAGGAAATCCCTTGGCAGAAAGCTTAAGATAGCTCCCTTTTAGTTTTACTCCTGGAGTGATTGGAAAAGTGGCTGAGGAGCCAGGATGGATGGTGGTGGTAGAGGAACCAGTAGGAGATTCTGGTTGAGGCAGCTGGGTGGGGGGGAGGTGCTTCTGTGCTTGTTTACAGGACTACCGAGTGGGCTCTTTAGCTGGATCTGGGAATGGCCTCCAAATCACCACAGGCTGGGCTCCACCAGGTACCCACACTCTTCTCTTGCCAGCTAGACCTCCTCCATACCCAGATCCCTGTAGAACTTGTTTACTTCTAAGTTTACATCTTGATGCGAACAAAGTCTCCAGCAAAGCCCCATTAAAGCCCTCAGTCACTTCCTCACCCATGCAGGGCCCCACTGGTCTTCCGTTGCCAACCTTTATCCTTCCTCCAGGATTCCAGCTAAACCACCTCCTTCCTACTTTCACATCCTTCCCGGTCCCCTTTTGTACTTTGGCCCCAATTCCCTGAGGCCCAGCCTTGTTAGTGCTCACACTCTTGAGGCTCCTCCTCCATGAGGACCCTGCCTCCTCAGGGCCTCAAGTCTCTGAGGGCACACTTTGAGCACCACTACTAGTCCTGATTCTGCTTGGCTGAGCTCCTTCCATGTCCCTGGATTTGGCTTGTACTTTCTTCCTAAGTGTTTCTCCTCTGAGGCAGAAAAAAGTCCGTGGTAAGTTATTTCTTCTGTTTATAGAGTTGTCAGGAAAACTGAGACAGAGCCAGGGTGGAAGATGGCTGGGCTTGGAATGCCACTGGCTATAGAAGCCCTGGGGGGTTGGAGCAGAGGATATTTCATGGCACCAGAGCTAGAGCTTGGTTTGTGGGGTGTAGACCAGTACCTTCAAAGTTTGGGAAGGGCAGGTAGTTTTGTTGGGGTCAGAAGGATTTGGAAGCCTACACTCTTCTCTGGATCAGAAAGGTTCTCAGCTTTCATGAGCAAAATATGAATCAGGGGAGGTTATTTTTGGTGCTTCTCCTCCAGCGTCCTTTCCACTTGTTTCCCCTGCCCTCTTTAGATGCCTTTCCTTTCTGGCCTAGTACAGAACTTGCCTTATTCATCTTTCTCCCTTCCACAGGGCCCAGCACACAGTATGCTTACACACGTTCATTGAATGAATGAAGAATTTTCCATCTAGCTCTGCTGCCTCCTTCATGTTTTGCCTTATTTCTCAGTGGAGAGTCTGAAAGTCTCTGTGGGAGGACATCGGTGTGCACTTTGCAGAATAGCATGTCCAGTGTGATAAGGGGTTCCCCATCACCAGAGAGGATTTGGGGTCTTCTTCCTCCAGGCTCAGGAAGCTAGATATCTATTTTATAGCTACTAAATGTATCTCCCTGCCTTTCTTACATAATTTAAAAAAGCTATGGTGGGGATGGCCAGGTCAGGCTGTAGGAGGAAAGATTACCAAGGTCTCCTGGGGTGTGGCTCCCCGGTGATCATTAAAAGAGTGAGTCACTGAGAGGCAGTTTGCTGTTATCATAAAACATATTTGCGACTCTTTAATTTTGAAGGCCCTTTGAACCTTAAACTGTTCACCCTTCCAGCCTCCCAACGGCCAAGTATGTCTTGGATGACACCCCCAACACCAGAAGTCCAGACAACACTTTTCCATGCATGACACCCAGTTTTTGGATTGTATGTGGCAAATATTGATTTCTTTCTCTTGTCCTCTAACAGTTCTTGGGCTACTTCTCTCCATTGTCATTAATTCGTGACATGTGCTTCCAGAGGGCAGATTCATCTTAACCTTAGTTAAAGCAAAATAATGTGGAAAGGCTAATTTCTTCACCAATTATATTCTAGATTGATAAATATGATTTTTTGATGATATTCATTTGGTTTATCCTTGTCTCTTTTTTCTTTGATTATCACAGAAATCACAAAGCAGAGTGGTGATGAGAAAGAATTAGGAAGAGGGATACATAGTGTCCCTTAAAAAGTGGTATCAGGGGTACCTGGGTGGCTCAGTAGGTTAAAAATTGGTGTCAGAGGCTGTTGTTGTAGATTATGTTGTCTGAGCTTGGGTGAGGCAGGTGGGTCTTGGTGGAGACGTTGTATGGATCTATAGCTGGAGAAGAGCTCAGGACTTTGAGGCATGATACAACTTTCATATGACTCAAAGGATCTGGTGTCTTTTTGAAACAAAACAAAACAAAAAAACCAAAGCAAATCAATTAACTTTTCAAGGAAGATGGTGGCAATGTGGAGCAGCCACCTAGGGCTATTTGAGGAACCAAGCCAAGCCTGGTGAGATAGGTTGGAGAGAGACAGCCAAGTACATACAAAGGAGAATAGAAAGATACATTTAAAGATATGAAGGAAGATAACCAGAGAGATAGTTGACCTTTCCTAAGCCACATTGTGTGCAGTGTATTACTGAGGGTGTGTATTGGGAGGAAGCACATGGAAGGAGGAGCCATGGGCTCTGACCACTCACAACTGTTAGTCTAAAAGTGGAAACAGAGTATAGTGATGGATGGGACCACTGGATGGATTTCTAGATTCTGTGCTTACAAGGAAAGGAAGTATTTGGTGTGGCCTGGGGGTGGGGGTGGACCAAAGTTGTGTTTAAGTCTCCTTGGAAAAAATGACTATGGAGCAGTGCTGACATACATTGTAGTTGTAGTTTGGAAAATGAGGTGGACAGACAAATCAACTTCCTTCTACTGCTTTCTTCCAAGGACTTTTTAAAAATTAACATATAATGTATTATTAGCCCCAGGTTTACATATCTCACAGCAGTCACCATAGCACATACCTTCCCCAATGTCCATAACCCCACCACCCTCTCCCTATGCCCTCCCCCCACCAACCCTCAGTTTGTTTTGTGAGATTAAGAGTCTTTTATGGTTTGTCTCTCTCCTGACCCCATCTTGTTTCATTTATTCTTTTCCCACCCCCCAAATCCCCCACATTGCATCTCCACTTCCTCATATCAAGGAGATCATATGATAATTGTCTTTCTCCGATTGACTTATTTTGCTAAGCATAATACCCTCTAGTTCCATCCACGTCGTTGTCACAAATGACAAGATTTCATTTCTTTTGGTGGCCGCATAGTATTTCACTGTATATATATACCACCTCTTCTTTATTCATTCATCTGTTGATGGCCATCTAGGCTCTTTCCATAGTTTGGCTATTGTGGACATTACTGCTATAAACATTCGGGTGCATGTGCTCCTTCGGATCACTACATTTCTATCTTTAGGGTAAATACCCAGTAGTGCAATTGCTGAGTCATATGGTAGCTCTATTTTTAACTTTTTGAGGAAGCTCCATGCTGTTTTCCAGAGTGGTTGCAAGAGTTTTTCCCACCAACAGTGTAGGAGGGTTCCCCTTTTTCTGCATCTTTGCCAGCATCTGTTATTTCCTGACTTGTTAATTTTAGCCATTCTGACTGGTATGAAGTGGTATCTCATTGTGGTTTTGATTTGTATTTCCCTGATGCCCAGTGATGTGGAGCACTTTTTCATGTGTCTGTTGGCCATCTGGATGTCTTTTTTGCAGAAATGTCTGTTCACAGCTTTTACCCATTTCTTGATTGGATTATTTATTCTTTGGGTATTGAGTTTGATAAGTTCTTCATATATTTTGGATACTAGTCCTTTATCTGATATGTCATTTGCAAATATCTTCTCCCATTCTGTCAGTTGTCTTTTGGTTTTGTTAAGTGTTTCCTTTGCTGTGCAAAAGCTTTTGATCTAGATGAACTCCCAATAGTTCATTTTTTCCCTTGCTTCCCTTGCCTTTGGTGATGTTCCTAGGAAGAAGTTGCTGTGGCTGAGGTTGAAGAGGTTGTTGCTTGTGGTCTCCTCAAGGATTTTGATGGATTCCTTTCTCACATTGAGGTTCTTCATCCATTTTGAGTCTGGTTTTGTGTGTGGTGTAAGGAAATGGTCCAGTTTCATTCTTCTGAATGTTGCTGTCCAATTTTCCCAACACCATTTGTTGAAGAGGCTGTCTTTTTTCCATTGGGCATTCTTTCCTGCTTTGTCAAAGATTAGTTGACCATAGAGTTGGGGGTCTATTTCTGGGCTCTCTATTCTGTTCCATTGATCTATGTGTCTGTTTTTGTGCCAGTACCATACTCTCTTGATGATGACAGCTGTGTAATAGAGCTTGAAGTCTGGAATTGTGATGCCACCAACTTTGGCTTTCTTTTTCAATATTTCTCTTTCTATTTGAGGTCTTTTCTGGTTCCATATAAATTTTAGGATTATTTGTTCCATTTCTTTGAAAAAAATGGATGGGATTTTGATAGGGATTGCATTAAATGTATAGATTGCTTTAGGTAGCATAGACATTTTCACGATATTTGTTCTTCCAATCCATGAGCATGGAACATTTTTCCATTTCTTTGTGTCTTCCTCAATTTCTTTCATGAGTACTTTATAGTTTTCTCAGTATAGATTCTTTGCCTCTTTGGTTAGGTTTATTCCTAGGTATCTTATGGTTTTGGGTGCAATTGTAAATGGGATGGACTCCTTAATATCTCTTTCTTCTGTCTTGTTGTTGGTGTAAAGAAATGCAACTGATTCCTGTGCATTGATTTTATATCCTGACACTTTCCTGAATTCCTGTATGAGTTCTAGTAGATTTGGAGTGGAGTCCTTTGGGCTTTCCACTTATAGTATCATATCATCTGCAAAGAGTGATAGTTTGACTTCTGCTTTGTCAATTTGGATGCCTTTAATTTCTTTTTGTTGTCTGATTGCTGAGGCTAGGACTTCTAGTACTATGTTGAATAGCAATGGTGATAATGGACATCCCTGCCGTGTTTCTGACCTTAGCAGAATAGCTCTCAGTTTTTCTCCATTGAGAATGATATTTGCGGTGGGTTTTCCATAGATGGCTTTGATAATATTGAGGTATGTGCCCTCTATCCCTACACTTGGAAGAGTTTTGATCAGGAAAGGATGCTGTACTTTGTCAAATGCTTTTTCAGCATCTATTGAGAATATTATATGGTTCTCATTCTTTTTTTGATTAATGTATTGTATCACATTGATTGATTTGCAGATGTTGAACCAATCTTGCAGCCCTGGAATAAATCCCGCGTGGTTGTGGTGAATAACCCTTTTAATGTACTGTTGGATCCTATTGGCTAGTATTTTGGTGAGAATGTTCACATCTGTGTTCATCAAGGATATTGGTCTGTAATTCTCTTTTTTGATGGGATCCTTGTCTGGTTTGGGGATCAAGGTGATGCTGGCCTCATAAAATGAGTTTGGAAGTTTTCCTTCCATTTCTATTTTTTGGAACAGTTTCAGGAGAATAGGAATTAATTCTTCTTTAAATGTTTGGTAGAATTCCCCTGGGAAGCCATCTGGCCCTGGGCCCTTGTTTGTTGGGAGATTTTTGATGGCTGTTTCAATCTCCTTACTGGTTATGGGTCTGTTCAGGTTTTCTATTTCTTTCTGTTTCAGTTGTGGTAGTTTACATGTCTCTAGGAATGCATCCATTTCTTCCAATTGTCAAATTGCTGACATATAGTTGCTCATAATATGTTCTTATAATTGTTTGTATTTCTTTGGTGTTGGTTGTGATCTCTCTTCTTTCATTCTTGATTTTATTTATTTGGGTCCTTTCTCTTTTCTTTTTGATAAGTCAGGCCAGGGGTTTATCAATCTTATTAATTCTTTCAAAGAACCAGCTCCTAGTTTCATTGATTTGTTCTATTGTTTTTTGGTTTCTATTTCATTGATTTCTGCTCTGATCTTTATGAGTTCTCTTTTCCTTCTGGGTTTAGGCTTTCTTTGTTGTTCTTTCTCCAGCTCCTTTAGGTGTAGGGTTAGGTTGTGTATTTGAGACCTTTCTTGTTTCTTGAGAAAGGCTTTATCACTATATATTTTCCTCTCAGGACTGCCTTTGCTGTGTCCCACAGATTTTGAATCGTTGTGTTTTCATTATCATTTGTTTCCATGAATTTTTTCAATTCTTCTTTAATTTCCTGGTTGACCCATTCATTCTTTAGTAGGATGCTCTTTAGTCTCCATGTATTTGGGTTCTTTCCAAATTTCCCCTTGTGA
>RCUC01115865.1:0-46153 GCA_003697995.1 Taxidea taxus jeffersonii
TAATATAATATAATATAATATAATATAATATAATAATAAATAATAATAACATAGGAATTCCCATAGGAATTCCCATAGGAATAAGACCTAATTCAGGTCTGTTTGATTCTTGCAAACTTCCTTCTGTTCTAGCGTTGGTTATTCATTCTGTGTGGGCTCCTCTCCTTCCCCCTCACGTTTAATGTCTCTGTCTACTTTGTTCCAGATGTTTCTCAAACACCTCTTCCTTTTAGCCGACCCTCTCTTTGTTAGTGTCAGTTCAATGTTTGTAGCTTCCAGGCATGATTTACACGGATCTTTTGCATGTTTCACATTTTTGCCCTCATTTTAAGAAACCATGGCCTGGTCTTGTCAATATACTTTTACTTGGTCAACAGTAAGCCATCTTGCAAAATCTCTTCGTGCTCCTAATAGGAGAGTCACTGAAGTCCCTGAAGACACTGCTCCTTTCCTGTGGGAAAGCTTGGCCAAGGCCCAGAGGCAACACCTCTCTCCATTTACCTAGAACTTTTGAAATGAACTTAGCTACAGATGAGAGTTTTTAGGTGTGGGGAGAATGTTCCAGACACAGCACTCTGTCATCCTCTCTGAAGTCAGTGGCCCCTAACAATATGAAATGGAGAAGGATAAGAGGAAAGTTTTCTTCTTGGTTTAAAAAACAATTGTACTAGTACAGGATGGTAGAATTGTAGGTTTAGAGAAGGCCAATTTTATATAACAATGTTGAAGCAGTTCCCTCAAATGGCTACATTAAAATTAAAAATTATATATTTTTGAATTACTAAGTGTTATGTGAAAGAAACATTGATAGCCCTTCTAGCACCCCTGGTAGCCCTTCCAGGACCTACTCTGAGAGGTGGGCAGGAAAGGCTGTTCTGAATGAGCTTAGTGATTCCTTCTCCAAAGTGGAAAGTACTGTGGTTTGTGAGACACAAAGATACAGGTTAGTTGGATGTTTCCATGACACTCGGAATGAAGAAGCACTTATTCCTAAGCCTGGCAACAATGCTAGAACACATAAAGCAGAAGTTTGATAGATTCAACCACAGAAAATGGCAAATGATAAACTATAAAAAGAATTCTTGAAAGTCAGTAAAACATAAGCCAAAAAAAAAAGCAGCACCTTAATAGACAAACAGGAACAGTATATACAAATTAGAAATAATTTTTTTTAAATTTTTTTTTAATTTGTTAGAGAGAGAGAGCAAGCACAGGCAGACAGAGTGGCAGGTAGAGGCAGAGGGAGATGGAGAAGCAGGCTCCCTGCCGAGCAAGGAGCCCGATGTGGGACTCCATCCCAGGACGCTGGGATCATGACCTGAGCCGAAGGCAGCTGCTCAACCAACTGAGCCACCCAGGCGTCCCTAGAAATAATTTTTAAAAGATGTTTAATTTGTAATTAAAAAGAAGAATTTTTTAAATCAAGGTATACCTTGATTAAACATATACCTCAGTTGACATATAACATTATATTAGTTTCAGGTGTATCACATAATGATTTGACATTTGTATATTGTGATATCGTCAAATAACTAGAAATAATTTTGAAGGCATGGAAAGACTCTGATGGGCCAGGAAGCGGCAAATAAGCCTTCTTGAGCTCCAGGATGGGGGTGGGGTGGGTTGGGGGTGAGGGTTCCAATCGTGCAGGCCTTTGGGGCCAGCTGTGTCCTTCTGCATCAAAATGTGCTTTCCTGTTGCCATGGTAAATGGTTCTCCATCCCCTCACTTTCAATTTGGAAGGGTCTTTAGATTCAAAATGAGTATCCTATAGACTGCATATGGATGGGTCCTGGTTTTTTAATCCAGTCTGAAACCCTGTGCCATTTCACAGGAACATTTAGGTCATTCATGTCAAGAGTAACTATTGAAAGATATGAATTTAGGGCCATCATATTGCCTTTTATAAACACCCTGTTTCTATAGATTGTATCTGTAAATTTCTGGTCTGTATCTTGGGGTCTTTCTTTCTTTATAGAATTCCTTTTAATATTTCTTGCAGGGCTGGCTTGGTGGTCACATATTCTTTCAGTTTCTGCTGATCCTGGAAGCTCTTTATCTCTCCGTCTGTTCTGAATGACAGCCTTGTTGGATAAAATATTCTCAGCTGCATGTTATTCTCACTTAGTACCCTGAATATATCTTGCCAGCCCTTTCTGTCTTTCCAGGTCTCTGTGGGCAGGTCTGATGTTATTCTGATGTTCCTCCCTCCATAGGTAAGAAATCTCTTCCCTTTAGCTGCTCTCAGGATAGCTTCCTTGGCTCTAAGATTCACAAGTTGCACTATTATATGCCAGGGTGTTGGTTTATTTTTATTGGTCTTGGGAGGGGTCCTCTCTGCCTCTTGGACATGAATGCTTCTTTCCTTCCCTAGTATGGAGGTTCCTCAAAAAGTTAAAAATAGAGCTACCCTATGACCCAGTAATTGCACTACCTGATATTGACCCCAAAGATACAGATGTAGTGAAAAGAAGGGGCACATGCATCCCAATGTTCATAGCAACAATGTCCAAAATAACCAAACTGTGAAGGAGCTGAGATGTGCTTCAACAGACGAATGGATGAAGAAGATGTGATTGGTATATACAATGGAATATTACTCAGCCATCAGAAAGGATGAATACCCACAATTTGCATCGACATGGCTGGAACTTTAGGGGACTATGCTAAGTGAAATGAGTCAAACAGAGAAAGACAATGATCATATGGTCTCACTCATGTATGGAACATAAGGAATAGCATGAAGGACCACAGGAGAAGGGCGGGAAAACTGAATGGGAAAGAATCCGAGAGGGAGAGTAACCATGAGAGACTCTGGACTCTCAAACAAACTGAGGGTTACAGAAGGGAGGGCATGGGGTGATGGGGTAACCAGGTAATAGGTATTAAGGAGGGCACATGTTGTGATAAGCACTGGGTATTATATGCAACCAATGAATCACTGGACATTACATCAAAAACTAATGATGTACTATATGTCGGCTAATTGAACATAATAAAAAATAAATTAAAATAAATAAATTTTTAAAAATATGCTTTCCCTTTGGCCTAGCTATCTGCCCTCTGGGAGTCTAGTGTGGGGATATGTTGCCGGGAAGCTCATAGCGGCAGAGCTAAAAAGAGTGAAATAGAAAATTTTGATGACAAAGGGAAAGATAAACTAACTTATGCATCCACAGAAAGAAGGTATTAATATGTTACTGACCTGTATTTATTAATTTATGTTTATGTTAGGTTAAAAAAGGAGGCTGTAGAAGCATGGGTAGAATGTGGCCACAATGAAACAAATAAATGGGAAGTAATGTCTTATTTTAAATTCATTTTCTTGGTTATGAGCAAGGCTGAATTCCCCTTTTCCTTTTTCTTCTGTGAATTGTCTGTTTGACCCTCACCCATTTCCTAACCATGTTTTTCTTATTTATGTAATATAGGTTATCAGCCATTTGCTCATTGCATCTTTCATGAATAATTTTGTCTTCATTTAGTTTTCAATTTGTTTAAGGCATGATTCATTTAGTTGTTACATACTCAGATCTGCCAGTCATTTACTTTCTGTTGCTGGATTTCATTTCTTGCTTAGCAAAGCCTTCTACACAACATGATTTTTAAAGTGTTGTTTCCTACTTGGTTCTAAACATTTTGTAAAGTTTTTATGTGTAGCTCTTTAAATATACCTGACATTAATGCTTGCTAATGGTGTGAAGAAGAATCCAACATTATTGGCTAAATAATAGTTTTCTCAAAGTATTTCTTGACCTTTCATCCTTTCATCTCTGGTTTGAAATGTCACCTCTATCACATAAGAAATTTCCACATGAACGTAAATCTGTTCCTGGATTGTCTGCATTAATTGCCAAAGTCTTTTGTTTTGGTTTGTTTTGTTTTTGAAAACCTTAAGTATTCATAAGTATTTTCTCTTTCAGATGAACTTTCATGTCAGCTTCTCAAGTTTCAATACCCTGTTGAGATTTTGGCTGAAGTTGGACTGAATTCATAGATTTTTGCAGGAAGGAAAAAACCCCCAGCAAAACCTTATTTGAATTTTGGGGAAAAGTTTTAAGTGATTTTTGTTTTTAGGTGGTATCAAGATGTCTTCATGCCAAGTTGTCAGGCCTGATGTCCTTGGGGTCAAGCTGGGGGAGTATTGGCAGCATGAAGGGGCTGCTGGCTGTCCAGCATTGACCATATGTCCAGATCTGGGAGCCAGGCACTCCATTCAGCAGTAAGCAGACCACACCCAGAATGGTGACTCCAACTCTCCCCACCAGCGAGGAGGTCAGTGATGAGCTGCAGCACATGGAAAGGGCAGAGGGTGAGGTGGTAAAGGCTGGGAGGTGCTGGGGCTGGAGGGCTGCACAGAGGAAGAGCCACCACTGTGGGACCTCTGGGTTCCAGGCATCGCTTACTCCCAAGTTCACCTGTTGCCTTCCTCAGGTAAGGCGTGTATACTCCCTGGTGGGTCTGAGGAAGGGGTGAATGCACTGGGAAGATAAGCAGTCAGCCTTGGTGCCTGCTCACTGCCAGTATTTGACTTCAGTTGGTCTTCCTTGTTGCAGAGAGGTTTATTCACATCCATTAGATGCACATGTATAAATTCAAACCCACCAACTTGATGGAGCCTGAATTTTCCTGAAGATCATTTAGTTCCATGTTCCCTTTTTGCCATTTTCCATGTCTCTAGTAGATTGATTTCTTAATACTTTAGTCAGCTTTTAATATCCCCTTTTAGCCATTTAAATATACCTTTTAGTCTCATTTTAAGCTGCTATACCTGTGACAGCATGGATTTGATATGCCAATACATTTCAGTATACATTGAAATAAAACATAACTATTGAAATATGATGTGTTCATCCATCTGCCACCTCAAACCACTTTTGCCCACCACTGGTGGTTTCTCTTGGCCAGACACTAGTAAAGAGACAATATTGTGCTGGGAGCCACAGGCTCTGGAGTTAGCCCTGGTATAGCCTCAGCCTCTTGAATGATTTAGAGGAAGCAATTTCAGTGTTGAGGTCTCATTCTCCTTCTGTAGAATTAAGAAGCTGACTCAATGTCAAGATTGCTAGGGCAGTAAAACTCATTCCCTTATGGCCAGGAACTTTTGGATTCCTCTTGAGCAGATTTCCATGCATAGATTCCCCCTGGTAATGGAGTTCTAAGTGGGGAATCCAGGTTCTCGAGCAAGTTAGAGTTTGCTTTGGCTCTGGACCAATGAGTGTTCTTATTTCCGTAGCTCCAGTTAGCCCACACAAAAAGGCTGTAGAGGAACCAGGGCAGATGGAGGGTGAGGGGAAGAAAGTACACACAGTAGCTCTCTGGGAAGAATAGATCTGTCCTACCAGAATGGGAATCCCTGACAGGTGATGGGAACTGAGTGGGAGCCCCAGGAAGAATGGGTATCTTCAAAGCCTTCCCTCCTGGAGCCCTGGGTAGCCTGGGGTCTCCAGCAACCCCTGCTTGCAGCCTGTGCTCAAAGGAGCTCTGTCTTCTCCAGGCTTGGCATGGACAGCAAGCCTCAAGATAAAGAAGTGAGTGATCTGGGTGCTCATTCAGATCTCCTCCCTCAAAGTAAGAAAGGAAAAGAGAGCGCTGGTGGGGGAGAGGTGGGGGCAGGGACTGGTCAGCATCACATAGCCAGAAAGAGGCTCAGACACTCCCAGTCCTCAGACTTCAGACTTAGAACCCAGTGCCAGTGGACACTGCTATGACCATACAAAGGGGGAGTAAAGCTATTGGAAACATGCCATAGGTATCATGCAAAGTAGGCCCAAAATAAGTTTTTTTAAAATGTGGGAAAATATGGTATAAAATGTTAAACTAACCTACTTAAAGATCTTAAAGCAATGAAGAATTTTCTAAGAAAGTGTCAAGTAGTAAAAATGACTCAGGATAAGGGTGCCTGGATGGCTCAGATGGTTAAGTGTCTGTCTTTGCTCAGGTCACAATCCCAGGATCCTGTGATTGAGTCCTGCGTTGGGCTCCCTGCTCAGTGGGGAGCCTGCTTCTCCCTTTGCCTCTCTCTCTCTCATGAATAAATAAATAGAATTTTTTTTAAAAAAAGGACTCAAGATATAACAAAGATAGCCAGGAGAAGAAATCACACTTGGACGTAAATCTCAAATAAAATATAAACAAAGCATGTAGCAGAATATGAAAAGAATCTACCATGACAAAAAAAAAAAAAGATTTATCCAAGGAATGTAGGCATGGATCATCATTACAAACTTCATTAATGCTTTATTAGACTATTAGGCAAACTGAGAAATTATGACCTAAAAAATGCCCAAGAAGTATTTCCTGTAGTTTAATATCATATTTTGTATACAAAGCTTTTGCTGATTAGGAATAAACATGTGAGCATATGTTCAACATTTTGTATGGGCTGTTTGGAACAAATCAGTGGACCCTTTAGACATCTATGGACGCTGGCTAAAAGTCTCTGAATTACAGGGAGGTGAGCCAGAGTAACACACATGAGTTACACTTATATCCTGGATTCAAAGCCAGATTGGAAAGAAAGAAATAAAACTATCTTTATTTGCAGATTACATGATGTTGTACATAAACATTTCTAAGAAATTCACTGTTAGAAAACTGTTAGAGCTAATACATAAGTTCAGTAAGGTTGCAAAATGCAAAAGAAATAATAGATAATTATTAATTTTATATTATTTTAAAAATATATAATTCATATATTTATAATACAATAACATATATAATTTTATAAATACAAAATCATTAATTATTAATATAAAAATATAAAATAATTGTATTTCTACGTACTTAAAGTGAACAATCTAAAAATGAAATTGCGAAAACAATTCCATCTACAATAGCACCAAAAGGAATAGAATACTTAGGCACAAACTTGACCAAAGATGTACAAAACTTACACTTTGAAAACTGTAAAGTTCCACTGAAAGAAATTAAAATTTGAAATGTGGTATGCTCACATACACACACACACACACACACACACACACAGGAAGACATCCCATGTCCATGGATTGGAAGACTTACTGTGGTTAAGACCCACATTTGTCTACAGATTTAGCTCATCCTGGATTCTTTGTAGAAATTGACAAGCTCATCCTAAAATTATTGTGGAAACTCAAGTGATTCAGAATAGGCAAAACAACCTTGAAAAGGAACAAAAGTTAGAGGACTCACACTTCATGACTTCAAAACAATCAAAAACCTATAGTAATCAAGGCAGTGTGGTACTGGCATGAGGATAGTATGATCAATGGTACAGAATGAAGAGCACAGAAGTAAACCCATATATCTACGGTCAACCAATTTTTAACAAGTGTTCAAAGCCCATTCAACAGGGGAAGAATAATCTCTTCAACAAATAATGCTGGACCGGGATAGCCTTATCCAAAAGAATGATGTTGGACCCTTACATTATGCCATATATAGCAATTAACTAGGAATGAATCAAAGACCTAAATGAACTCTTAGAAGAAAACATAGGAGTAAATCTTTATGGCCTAGGATTTGGCAATGAGTTTTTAAATATGACACCAAAAGCACAAATAGTAAAAGGAAAAAAATAGGTCTATTGGACTCGAAAACTAAAAACAATTGTTTCAAAGGACACTCTCAATAAAGTGAAAAGGAAACTTAGAGAATGTGATAAAATGTTTGCAAATCATATGTGTCTGGAAAAGGACTAGAATATACAGAGAATCTAGAATCTATCTAGAATATATAGAGAACACTTACAACTCAGTAATAAAGGACAAATCACCCAATTTAAAAATGGTCAAAAGATCTGAATAAACGTTTTCCTCAAAAAAGATATACAAATGACTAAAAAGCCTATGCAAAATGATCAACATCACTAGTCATCAGGGAAATGCAAATCAGGGCCTCAGTGTGGTACAAGTTCACAATCACTAGAATCGTTATAATCAAAAAGTCAGACAACAATAAGTGTTGGCAAGGATGTGGAGAAATTGGAACACTCATACACTGCTGGTGAGAATGTGAAATGGTTCAGCCACTTTGGAAGACAGTCCAGCAGTTTCTTAAGAAGGTAAATATAGACTTACCATTTGACTCAACAATTCCTTTTCCAAGAGAATTGAAATATGTCCACATAAAAACTTGTACACAGGGATGCCTGGGTGGCTCAGCTGGTTGGGTGGCTGCCTTCGGCTCAGGTCATGATCCCAGCGTCCTGGGATCAAGTCCCACATCGGGCTCCTTGCTCGGCAGGGAGCCTGCTTCTCCCTCCGCCTCTGCCTGCCTCTCTGTCTGCCTGTGCTTGCTCTTGCTCTCTCTCTGACAAATAAATAAATGAAATCTTTAAAAAAAAAAAAACTTGTACACAAATGTTCATGGAAGCATTATTCATAACTGCCCAAAGGTGAGAACAACTCAAATGCCCATCAAGTGAAAGATGGATAAACAAGATGCAGTTTATCCATACAATGAAATGTTATTTGGTCATGGAAAGGAACAGAGTACCGACACATGTTGCAACATGACTGACACCTTTAAAACATTACACTAAGCAAAAGAAGCTAATCACAAAAGACCATGTAATATGTGATTCCATTTATGTGAAATGTCCAAAGTAGGTAAATATAAAGAGACCTCAAGTAGATTAGTTATTGTCTAGGACTGAGGGAGATAGTAGATTGGGGGTATAGGATTCTTACTGAGGAGATGAAAATGTTCTATAATTGAATATGGTGATAATTGCATAACTGTCATAACTTTGTGACTACACTAAAAACCACTGAATTATATCCTAAAAATGGCTGAGTTGTACATATATGCATGAATTATATCTCAATAAAGCTCTTTACACACAAAAAAGGTAAGAATGCAAACATTCATGTGAAGAAAGCACATTCATGTGAAGAAAGGTTAACTAAGGGCATTAAAAAAACATAAATAAGAAGTGATTTTTCTGATTCCTGGAAAAGGAGAATCAACATTGTAAAAACAGCAATTTCTTAACATATTATCCAGTAATTCCACTAAAGGTATTTATCCAAAGTAAAAGAAAACAATAATTTGAGAAGATACATGTACCCCTCTGTTATTGCAGCATTATTTACAATAGCCAAGATATGGAAGCAATTTAAATGTCCAATGATAAATGAATGAATAAGGAAGATGTGGGGTGTGTGTTTGTGTGTGTGTTATATTTATACAATAGACTATTACTCAGCCATAAAAACAATGAAATCTTTTCATTTCCAACAACATAGTTGGAGCTATAGGGTATTATGCTAAATGAAATAAGTCAGACAGAAAAAGGCAAATACCGGGGGGTGGGGGGGGTGTCAAGATGGCGGAGAAGTAGCAGGCTGAGATGACATCAGGCAGCAGGAGATCAGCTAGATGGCCTATCAAACCATTCCGAACACCTGCGAATCCAACAGGAGATCGAAGAGAAGAAAAACAACAATTCTAGAAACAGGAAACTGACCACTTTCTAAAAGGTAGGACCAGTGGAGAAGTGAATCCAACACGACGGGAAGATAGACCCCAGGGGGAGGGGCCGGCTCCCGGCGGCGGAGCAACGGAGCTCAAAATCAGGACTTTTAAAAGTCTGCTCCAGGGAGGGACATCACTCCAGAGGCTAAACTGGGGTGAAGACCTCGCGGGGACAGCATGGACTCAGGTCCCACAGGATCACAGAAGGATCGGGGGTGTCTGAGTGTCGCAGAGCTCACAGATATTAGAGCGGGGAAGCCGGCTGCAGAGACAGAGCCGAGGTTTCCTAGAGCCGTGGTCTGTGACACAGGCCGGTGCTCTGTGACACAGGCTGGTGCTCTGTGTGAGGGGTCCCCACAAGATCCGGGGAGACTCCGACCCGGGAGAGCTCAGGGATCTACGGGGTTCGGAGACTCCAGGTGGGACTCTGCCAGAGACAGAGACACTTGGTCACAGGCTGGGTGAGCTCGGAGCGCTCCCAGAAGCCAGTGAGACGGGACTGCTTATGCACGATTTTCTCTGGGCACGGCCGGAGGCTGGGGAGACCGGAGTGATTAAGCGTTTTTCTCTGAAGGCGCACTAAAGACTGGGGCCCCTAGCTCTCAGCTCCTCTGAACCGGAGATTGGGAGGCCGCCATTTTCATTCCCGTCCTCCGGAACTCTACGGAAAGCATTCAGGGAACAAAAGCTCCCGAAAGCAAACCTGAGAGGATTACTTAGCCCCGCCCCTGGTAAGGGTGGTGCAATTCCGCCTGGGGCAGAGACACTTGAGAATCACTACAACAGGCCCCTCCCCCAGAAAATCAACAGAAATCCAGCCAAGACCAAGTTCACTTAACAAGGAGAACAGCAGATTCTTATCTGGACAAAATGACAAGGTGGAAAAACTCACCACAAAAAAAAAAAGAACAGGAGGCAGGACCGAAGGCTAGGGACCTAATCAATACAGACATTGGTAATATGTCAAATCTGGAATTCAGGACGACGATTCTCAAGGTTCTAGCCGGGCTCGAAGAAGGCATGGAAGATATTAGAGAAACCCTGTCAGGAGAAATAAAAGCCCTTTCTGGAGAAATAAAAGAACTAAAATCTAATCAAGTTGAAATAAAAAAAGCTATTAATGAGGTGCAATCAAAAATGGAGGCTCTTACTGCTAGGATAAATGAGGCAGAAGAAAAAAAGAATTAGTGATATAGAAGACCAAATGACAGAGAATAAAGAAGCTGAGCAAAAGAGAGACAAACAACTACTGGATCACGAGGGGAGAATTCGAGAGATAAGATTATTCTCCTGAAACTGTTCCAAAAAATAGAAATGGAAGGAAAACTTCCAAACTCATTTTATGAGGCCAGCATCACCTTGATCCCCAAACCAGACAAGGATCCCATCAAAAAAGAGAATTACAGACCAATATCCTTGATGAACACAGATGAGAAAATTCTCACCAAAATACTAGCCAACGAAAATTCTCACCAAAATACTAGCCAGTAGGATCCAACAGTACATTAAAAGGATTACTCACCACGACCAAGTGGGATTTATTCCAGGGCAGCAGGGTTGGTTCAACATCCACAAATCAATCAATGTGATACAATACATTAACAAAAGAAAGAACAAGAACCATATGGTACTCTCAATAGATGCTGAAAAAACATTTGACAAGGTGCAACATCCCTTCCTAATCAAAACTCTTCAAAGTGTAGGGATAGAAGGCACATATCTCAATATTATCAAAGCCATCTATGAAAAACCCACTGCAAGTATCATTCTCAATGGAGAAAAACTGAGAGCTTTTCTGTTAAGGTCAGGAACACGGCAGGGATGTCCGCTTTCACCACTGCTATTCAACATAGTACTAGACGTCCTAGCCTCAGCAATCAGACAACAAGAAGAAATTAAAGTCATCCAGATCGGCAAAGAAGAAGTCAAACTATCGCTCTTTGTAGATGATATGATACTATATGTGGAAAACCCAAAAGGCTCCACTCCAAAACTGCTAGAGCTTGTACAGGAATTCAGTAAAGTGTCAGGATATAAAACCAATGCACAGAAATCAGTTGCATTTCTTTACACCAACAACAAGACAGAAGAAAGAGAAATTAAGGAGTCAATCCCATTTACAATTACACCCAAAACCATAAGATACCTAGGAATAAACCTCACCAAAGAGGCAAAGAATCTATACTCAGAGAACTATAAAGTACTCATGAAAGAAATTGCGGAAGACACAAAGAAATGGAAAAATGTTCCATGCTCATGGATTGGAAGAATAAATATTGTGAAAATGTCTATGCTACCTAAAGCTATCTACACATTTAATGCAATGCCTATCAAAATCCCATCCAATTTTTTCAAAGAAATGGAACAAATAATCCTAAAATTTATATGGCACCAGAAAAGACCTCGAATAGCCAAAGGAATATTGAAAAAGAAAGCCAAAGTTGGTGGCATCACAATTCCAGACTTCAAGCTCTATTACAAATCTGTCATCATCAAGACAGTATGGTACTGGCACAAAAACAGACACATAGATCAATGGAACAGAATAGAGAGCCCAGAAATAGACCCTCAACTCTATGGTCAACTAATCTTCGACAAAGCAGGAAAGAATATCCAATGGAAAAAAGACAGCCTCTTCAACAAATGGTGTTGGGAAAATTGGACAGCCGCATGCAGAAAAATGAAATTGGACCATTTCCTTACACCACACACGAAAATAGACTCAAAATGGATGAAGGACCTCAATGTGAGAAAGGAACCCATCAAAATCCTTGAGGAGAACACAGGCAGCAACCTCTTCCACCTCAGCTGCAGCAACTTCTTCCTAGGAACAATGCCAAAGGCAAGGGAAGCAAGGGAAAAAATGAACTATTGGGACTTCATCAAGATCAAAAGCTTTTGCACAGCAAAGGAAACAGTCAACAAAACCACGGGACAACTGACAGAATGGGAGAAGATATTTGCAAACGACATATCAGATAAAGGGCTAGTATCCAAAATCTATAAAGAGCTTAGCAAACTCAACACCCAAAGAACAAATAATCCAATCAAGAAATGGGCAGAGGACATGAACAGACATTTCTGCAAAGAAGACATCCAGATGGCTAACAGACACATGAAAAAGTGCTCCACATCACTGGGCATCAGGGAAATACAAATCAAAACCGCAATGAGATATCACCTCACACCAGTCAGAATGGCTAAAATGAACAAGTCAGGAAATGACAGATGCTGGCGAGGATGTGGAGAAAGGGGAACCCTCCTACACTGTTGGTGGGAATGCAAGCTGGTGCAACCACTCTGGAAAACAGCATGGAGGTTCCTCAAAAAATTGAAAATAGAGCTACCTTATGACCCAGCAATCGCACTACTGGGTATTTACCCTAAAGATACAAACGTAGTGATCCAAAGGGGCACGTGTACCCGAATGTTTATAGCAGCAATGTCCACAATAGCCAAGTTATGGAAAGAACCTAGATGTCCATCAACAGATGAATGGATACAGAAGAGGTGGTATATATATACAATGGAATACTATGCAGCCATCAAAAGAAATGAAATCTTACCATTTGTGACGACATGGATGGAACTAGAGCGTATTATGCTTAGCGAAATAAGTCAACTGGAGAAAGACAACTATCACATGATCTCCCTGATATGAGGAAGTGGAGATGCAACGGGGTTGGGGGTTAAGGGGGTAGGAAAAGAAAAAATGAAACAAGATGGGATCGGGAGGGAGACAAACCAAAAGAAACTCTTAATGTCATAAAACAAACTGAGGGGGGTGGAAGGGGGAGAGGGGTTGGGAGAGGGTGGTGGGGTTACATTATATGTTTAAATAAAAAAAGCTTAAATAAAAATAAATAAATAAGGAAAAAAAAAGAAAAGGGCAAATACCATATGATTTCACTTATATGTAAAATCTAAAAACCAAATCAAACGATCAAACAAAAAGAAAGGAGAAAGAGAATCATAAGTACAGAGAACAAATGGGTGGTTGCAAGAGCGGAGAGGGTGGGGATGGACAAAATGGGTGACGGGGAGTGTGAGGGACAGGCTTCCAGTTATGGAATGAATAAGTTATGGAGATAAAAGGTACAGCATAAGGAATATAATCAATGGCATTTTAACAGTGCTGTATCGTGACAGATGGCACTACACTTGTGGTGAGCAGAGTGTAACGTAGAGAGATGTTGAATCACTGTGTTCTACACCTGAAGCTAATGGAACATTTTGTGTCAATTGCACTTCATTAGAAAAAAATAAAGACAGCAATTTCTTTCTAATTAATCTACAAATTAATTTCAATCTCATTCCAAATTTGAATGAAATGTATTTGGAATTTGATAAAGTAATTCTAAATTTCACCAGATGGGATAAGTATTTGAGAATAGCATATACATTTTCAGAGTGAAAAAGAGCAGTGGAAGTTATTTGTCTTATCAGATATAAAAATCTATTCTAGAGGTCTAGGGTTTAAAAAAGTTTTGCAGGGTGCAGGAGAAAGAAATAGAACTATGAACCAGCCGCATGCAAACATGGGCCTTTCATAAATGATAAAAATGTCATTCCAGATCAATGAAATGGATTATTTAGCAAATAATGTTGGGCTCAATGAGCAAAATTTAAAAAGTCAGAATTTCTTCCAGGTAAATTAAATATTAGGATGTGAAAAATAAAACCTTAAAAGAATTGGAAGAAAACACAGGAAGCTAGTTCTATAAACTTGGCATGGGGAGAGCTCTTCTCTGCCAGCCAAGAGGAAAATTTGGATGGATTTGTCCATATAAAAACTAAAATTTCCACATGGCAAAAGGCCTTAAAATAAAGTGAAATGATGAAATGAACAGCTTAATAATTTCAACATTTAAGGGCATTTTAAGATCTCCAGTATATAAAATGGTTTAACATCCAATAAGCAAAAGATAGGCACCCTTCAAATATTATTCTGCATAAAATTAAAATATATTATTTAAAAATTATTTTAATTTAAAATAAAATATAAAAGACCTTTGTTTTTTTAATCAGGATTTTTCTTTTGAATGAAGATTTTTGGTAGGGCATGTACTATTTGAGACAGAATGTGAAGCTATGGGGCCCATGTTGAATGTGCAAGAGGGAGCTTAAGCAGAAAAGAATCTCATAGCCCTATAAGGAAAAAAACGTTCTTTGATATGGTTCTACTTTCAGATACTTTTAAAAACCAACTCACCTGGCTATCACTGAGACCCAAAGAGATTAAGTAATGAACCAACAATCACCCAGCTAGCAGGTGGTCAAGTTGGGACTCAAACCCGGGGAGCCTACACCAGGGACCAGCTCCTAACCTTTCTACCACAGCTGCCTTCTAGGAGATAGTGCTTCCCTCCAGGCTCTTTCTCATTCCAGAGTCTGGTTCTGTCCTGGAGCTCACTGCTCAACTGCCCACAGAAGATCTGTCTGTTCATTTGCAGCAGATACCTGGGATGCCTCTGCGCCTGTCCAGGGGTCTCGGGGCTCCCCCATCTCCTGGCTGACTGCAGGGCTCTCCAGCTGTTATCTGCTGGCCATCTGCCCCCCACATTCTATTTTCTACACTTTGCACACAGCCATTAGGCAGAACTCATCCTGAGTTCTGAAATGCAAATCAGGTCAAATTAAAAGAATCTTGCAGGGTGCAGGAGAAAGCAAGAGAACTATGAACACTCCTGGAATCAAGCTCCTGGAATTCCTGAAACCAAAGCCTGGCCCTCCACTTCTTTCTTGTCACCTGGCCCTTAGACCACAAGTTAATGCCTTTTCTTCAGAGATGCTTGTCCTCCAGTTTCTCCCAGGGATACGAACATAATGTTCCAGGTGGAGTAAGGATGGGGATGAGGACTGGGGAGGTAGGTATTTCCAGGAGACACTCCAGAAACCTTTCAAGCAATCCTCTAACTTTCAGTCCCACTTGCGTCCCCCATGGGAACTCCAGTCTCCCTTACTACTGGGCTGCCTGGTTCTGTGGTGCAAACCAGTGCCAGCACCCTTTGCTCTCTCCCCAGCGGCTTAATTTCAGCATTGCAGGGGAAGTTTCTGATCTGTCGTTGGGCAATAGTTTTAATTTCCAACACTGTTGAAACTTTACTGTGTTTCACAAACATTGCCTCTGCAATGTCTGGATAGGCGAGATTGTGTCATGAGTGACCAGTGTTGCTATCAACACTAGTACTGAACTGTATTTATTTAAGAACAGAAAATGCCCCCTAATACTCAGAGAAGAAGGAAAGAGAAAAGGAAGAAGAGAAGAAGGGATGGAGAGAGAGAAGGAAGGAAGGAAGAGGAAGGGAGGGAAAGAGGGAGGGAGGCAGGGGAGGGGAGGAAGAGGATAAGACTGCTGGGAATAGAAAGATTGGGTGACAAGATTATAGATCTTTTTAAAGACATTCTATCTTTAGGGTTCTCCTAACCCTGTGTTGCTCAAACTCTTCCCACACTTCCCATCACATCCAGGTTAACATGACATTCAAGGATTTTCATGGTCTGATTTGCCCCCACAGTGAGGCAGATTCTAGTTTAACATGGACAAGATACTTAACAGGTCACTGGAGGATGGCTGCCCCCAACTCGCATCCCCCTGCACCAGGGGTGGGTGGGAAGGGAAGCAGGGTGCCTCAAATCTTGGTGAAAGGACCATGAGAATCCTGGAGGTGACCTCCTGGGACACTGAACAGGTCAGAGGAGGTGAAGAACATATGGGCAAATGCTAATAATCAACATGAGGTATTTCTGCACCCTGTGCTCATATGAGAGGATGACCAGGACCCCAAGGAGAGAATGAAAGTTGATGTCTATGGAGAGCTGACTCTATCAAGTGCTGTGTGTACTTCACATTATGAATTCCCTCAGTGCTCACACACTCCCATGAGTGAGGCTTATTGATGGTTCTGTTTCATAGAGAAGCATGGTCAATGCCCCATGAGGTGGGCAATGTCATCCTCACTGTTATAATACTGGGGCAAACCAAGGCACAGAGTGACTCAGTGCCTTGCCAAGGAAGATGAGCTAGATGAGTCCACAAGCCTGGTACTATGTGCCCCTAACTGCTAGCCTGTGATCCCTCCAGGGCCCCAGGGGTCTTATCCAGGGATCCCCTCCAAAGGTTTTGCAATAGCTGAGACACCCTCATTCCAATCCTCCACTTTCACTGACTTCATTGACCTCAGTCCCTCCAGAATGAACCCTTTCCTGTCCTGCCCAGCTCACGCCTCACCATTTTGCTCACCTCCTCACAGGAGTCCCCTAATCAGTCAGTGCTTCCCCTTGGTAGTGCTAAAACACAGCCTGGGAAAAACACTCTGTGGCTATTCCTTGCCTACAACAGCATCTCCCAAACTGCAGTCATTTCCCTGGTCAAGGTCATGATTTTTGGCATGTACTTGTCCCACCTATATACTTAACCTTGTGTTCAAATCAACTCCCTACTTAAATATATTAATGTAAAAGGAAATGTCATTGCTCTCCCATAAATGGAAAACCTGTGCTTTTCTAACAGAATAAAATAAATAGAAAACTATTAAAATTAGAAAGACTCATCTAAGGGGGGACCTGGGTGGTTCAGTGAGTTAAGCATCTGCCCTCTCAGGTCATGGTCCCAGGGTTCTGGGATGGAGCCCCACAATGGAGTCTGCTTCTCCCTCTCCCCACTGCTTGTGTGCTTTCTCTTTCTCGTTTTCTCTCTCTCTCGCCCCCAAATAAATAAATAAAACCTTAAAAAAAAAGGCTCATTGAAGGACCACCTATAATCAGGGACTTTTCTTCCTAGCACCATTTGAAATCCTACATTTATTTGTAATTACTTATGTGACGCACTGTGAACACTCAGATTTCAAGGTTGAGTAGTGACTAAAGAAAATAGCATGGAATGACAAAAAAAAATTAATGAAGAGGGAAAAATCAGGGGAAGAAGATCCCTCTGAAAATGATCTACTGTAGAACCAGACAAAGACGGAAGAAATCTCATGAGTTGCAGCTTGGATAGACACCCACCCAACTACTAACAACTTCTCCAAAAACTTGCTAATTTGTATTTTGATCCTAGTTTTCAATGGGCAGTCTCTTTTTGTTGTTGTTGTTGTTTCCTTCTTAGTTACTTCTCATTCAATATGAGGGCAGGGGTCTTTTCTGTTTTTATTTTTCACATCTACTAAATGAATATTCACTGTCTGAATGAAGGTAGCAGGTTTCATTTTTTCCTATGTTAGTGAGAATTTGGAATTGTTTCAGTTGATGCTACTAGACAGAGTCCATTTCTAAAGACAAGATCTGTTTGTGTTTATTGACACAGAGAAGTTAAAATTTGTTTTCTGGTCAAATCCATTTACCTTTCCCCTGATTGTTTTAATCTTTGGTTTCATGTGTATTAAGTTCTCCCTCACCCCCAAGATTACATAAATATTCACTGAAATATGCTTCTAGTGTTTTGATGGTTTCATTTTACATTTCAGTCTTTAATCCATCTAGAACAAGAAACAGGAATCTAACTTTATTTAATTTCAAGGGGTTGGCCATTTGCCCAAACTGTTTATTGAAAAAAATTCAAGCTTTCCCCACTGATTTGAAAGGTCATCTTTTCACATATTAAATGTTTATATAACTTCAGGCTGACATGTACCTTTTCTATTCTTTTCCATTCCATTCTTGCATCTGAAATTCAATGTTAAAAGACTATCTTTCATATCTGATAATTCCTTTCCTCCACCAATTTTTCCTTTTCAAATATTTCTTGCTAGAAAATGGACATTTTTTAAAAAACAGTATTACGTCTTTCTATCCAGAGACACATTGCATCTCTCCATTGACTAAATAATTTGTATTTCTCAGGTAAGAGTTGGAGTCTCCAGTCTTGTGTCTGTTTCCTTGCTTATTTTATTCCTAAGATTCATAATTTCTTGTTGAATTGTGAATGGGATCTTTTTTCAATATATTTTGTTACAGTTATTTTGGGGATTTTGGCAAGACACAAGGTTTTGTATATTTATTTTGTAACTGGCCACTGAACCGAATTCTCTTTTCAGCTGGAATAGCTTTTCTCCCCCTGTGGCTTCTTTGGAGGGTTTGCTTCTGTCCCCTTCAGTTGCAGTAGTCCAGGCAATAAAAGGGACTCCCCGCCACTCTGGGGGTATGGCTGGCCCTCCCACCTGGCCCCAGCTCCTGCCCAGGGAAGAAGCCCTTTGCCCTCCATGAGCATCCAGGGCTCTATCTCCACGCAAAATATTTTTTTCCGTAAAGGAGCTTCTTTGACGTCAGTTGGTATTTTGGTCAGGAATTACAGAATGTGCTTCGTACCAAGTTCAAAACACACTGCTTTTTAAAACCAAGTCTTTTCCAACAAGATCAACAACAAATGTGTTACTTTTCTCACACCTTGGACATGTAGGAAAATGTATGCTCAGGGAGCTGGCTGGGAGCCCGCCTGGGGAAAGTGCCAGGCTGGATGAATGCTATGGGGCAGGCACTTGGCTTGTTCTCCTTTGCCGGACTCTGAATAGCTGCTAAGAGTCCCTCCGAATCCTGTGGGGCACCCTAGTCCTTGGTGTGCAAGCCAGGAGCTAGCTGGCAGCAGTCCCCTGGAGGATGGGCCTTGGCCGCAGAGAGCTATGTGGGCTTACCAACTGAATGCATGGCTGTGTTTGTCTTCCAGCATGCCCCATCCACCTCCACAACAGGAGGAAGGTGCCACGAACCCCTTTAAGGAAGAGAAACTGTGGCTGCACGTGTTTAAAGTACTTCGCTGCAGGACTCACAAACATTCAAGGGCAGAATCTGCATCCGAACCCAATTCAAATCAGCAGTTCTCAAATGCTTTGGTCTCAGGATCCCTGAACACTCTTAATTAATTCATTAAAAATTATTGAGGACCTTGAGGAACTTTTTTTAAAAGGTGAGTTATATCTATCATTATTTACTCTATCTGAAATTTGACCCGAAGGACTTCAAAAGACCTGAAGGACTTTGAAAGCACCAGAATATACAGCACACACCTCACTGGCCATCAGAATTGGGCCAACACTGCATGCCACGCCTGAAGATGCTGCTGGACCCTCAGGAGAGGACAAGAGAGGGACTGATCTTAGCATTCTCATGAGTATGGCTGTCCCCTGGAAGACCCTGTAAAAGAGGTCTGGGAGTCCTAGGGCTCTCTGCACCACACTCTGAGAAGTGCTTTTCTGAACTGCTGAGAACTGGGCTCTTTGCGAGCACTCAAAGCAGGGTGACTTGAATTTTTGCACTGGAAGGATGGTTCTCAAAGAGCTCATCCTCATAAGGAATGGGGAAGAGGAGGGAGATGGTACAGGGGGAGTGAACACAGTTTTGCTGAGTTATTCGTGTCACTGCCTCCAGTGACCCCGCGACAGAGACATGGGGACCACTGTTGCTCACTGAGTGGCATGAAGTGGCCTGCCCAAGGCCATGCAGCAAACGGATGGGTGTGGGAGCAGTTAAGACTGATCAGACAGAGGGATGTGCTAGGATGACTTTCAGTGATCTGCCCAGGCCCTGTAGCCCGGGAGAGGCCCTCAGCTGGTACTTTGGCCTGATCCTTGGTTGACTGAACACAGCTTTCGGGCCTAGCCTGTTTTAGCACCTGGCTCCACCAATCATCAAACTTTGTGCTATGCAGGCCAGCCCTCGGGGCAGTAAGAATTGATGACTGAACAGATACAGAACTCCAGACTGGCCGAAGGACTGTCATGGACAAATGGAGAGGTCACGGTCACTTTCTTCTCTGACTTTTGAAGGTGGGCTTCTGCAATCCACGCCCCGTCTATCTGCTGGCTGGGTATAATTCTGCCCCGCCGAGGGGCCCCACCCATACAAATGCCATTCCCTCTGCCAGAGCTGGCTCACCAGCTCCTCCCTCCACGAACCTAGACCCCCAGCTCCCCAGAGTCCTCAGAAATGCACAGCAGAGCCTGTACCAGGGTCAACAGGATTTCAGACTAAGTTGTCTTTCTTCCATGTCATCCCTACTCAGCTCTGGAACTTGGCTGTAGCTATCCTGGCAGCACCTCGGGACCACTTACCCAAGCCTTGTTGCTTAACCCTTCAACCAGACCCCCTTTCTCCACCCTGTCTGCCTCCTGCTGACCAGGAGCCAAATCAGATTCTGTTCCTTCTGTTCTGTCCTCATTGTTACTGCTTCAAGTGGGATGGCGAATGATCTTCCACAGGTCAGAGTGCCCCACCAGCTAGACGACAGCCCAGCCTGGCCCCCACCTCCCATGGCCCACGGGCCTAGCACACAGGTGTGACCTGGGCCTGGTCCTCAGGGAAGGCACAGCTCAATGGGGGGGAGATAAGGTCTTCTCAAGAGCACTAAACAGGCCAGCAGGGGCAGGGCTAAGAGAGGTGGCAGGGGCACAGGGGGCTTGGGAGCAGGGCAGGGCTCTGCTAAGGGAGATGTCCCCGTCAAGTGAGCAGGAGCACATCGTGAACAGGCAGGGGCTTTTGCAAAGGCAGTTGCTACAGTTACAAAAGGGAAGAAGAGGTCCCAGACAGGGAAAATGAGTACTACATCCTACTTGATCTCTCTGAGCCTCAGTTTCCCCATCTGTAAAATGGAAGTGAAGATAAAGCCTACCTTTTAGGGGCTCTGAGGGGGATAGGCAGGGGCTGGTTCTTGTACTTCTGCCGCCCAGGGTAGCCTGGCTGTCTCTGACCCTCAGTGGCCCTCTGGTCCTGGTGCTTTGCGCGGCGCCTTTTCCGGCCACAACCATAAAGGGCGCCTGTGAGAGGGAGCTTGGGAGCCGCTTCAGGCTTCCTGAGTGCCTGAGGCTTTGGCCGTACCCCAGGCCTCCGCAGAAGGTAAATGCAGGCTGCCCAGCCAAGCTGCTCGGTAAACAGCTCACGTGCGCCCCGCGACTCAGCTCTGGCCCCGGCCAGGGCGAGGAAACTCAAGAGACCCCAGAGGCGAGAAGCTCCCTTTCTTCTTCCTTTTCTTCCTTTTAAATCACTAACCCTCCGAATTGTCCCCCTCCCCCGCCCCCCGCGCCTCCCTCCGCTTGAGGGAATGTTATGAATGGAATGTACGAATTCCAGCCCGTGCGCGCGCCCAGGAATGCGGTCACCGCGACCTCCCCACCCCCCACCGGGGGGGCGGGGCACTGGCCCTGGAATCTGGCTTGCCCGAGATCGTCCTTGCCGGGCTCAGCGACTGACACGGACCCTCAGAACCACAGGACTTGCTGTTTGTTTGCAGTTGGGGAGTCAGACGGTGGGCCCGGGAGCAGAAGCAACAGAGACCTGGAGCACACTCACCCCACCAGGACTCCATGCAGGCACACTCACGCCTCAGCCCAGGGAATGTGTGCGGAGGCACTCACAGCAGAATGTGTGTATACAGAGTGTACACACATACACGCCTGACGGGTACAATACAGTGAGGTGTACGCTCGTGCTCAGAAACCTGAAGTGGGGAGCACGCACAATGGTATGTCTGCAGCATGCTCTTCTCAGCCAAGTGTAGTAGGAGGTGTTAGGACATGCTTGTGCTCGCCCCCTGAACACATCCAAGTGGTGCAGGTACAAAACTCAGCAGGTGGTACACACACATCAAAGAGGCACATCCATCTGTAACATGGTGTGCACACACAGCAGAGCCCGCATGCATAGACAGCCCCCAGACACACTTGGGGGAATGACCTTCCGTGAACAGTCTCAGTCTCCTTTGGGGACAGGCAGAGGGCCCTGAGGTCCTGGCTGTGGCCCCCAGAGTGGAGGAGAGAACTTGTTTTCTCTTTCTGGCTCCGATTCCCATGGACTTGGCTTAGCCTGCTGGGCCTGAGGCCTCCTGGGAGGAGTAGCTCAAGGTGGGCATTGAGAGCGAGGGGCCGGTGCTCCTTGCTCAGGGGATTGTACTAACTCAGGCCTTGTGTGTGTGCCTTTGAGTTTATGTGAAGCCAGGACAGGAGGGCTTAAGGGGTGGAAGCTGTTGCGTGGAAAACTGGATTGTCAGTAGGGGCCCCTAAGTCTGACCCTGCAGGGCCAGCCACTTCCACCCCTGCTTCTTGCTACCATGAGTGCCAGTCCACCCCCATGTCAGAGCCAGCTCCAGTACCTCAGCAGGCAGGGACCCCCTGACATTGCGTTCCCCTACAGGATATGGGGTGAACATGCCTCCTGGCCCCTGGGAACTGAGCATCCTGCCAGACATTTCATTCATTCAGTCATTCATTCATTCATCCACCATCCGTCCATTCAGGAATTGTTTGCCCAAGTGCCTACGACATGTCAGGCACCATAGGGACAGCAGTCAATGAGGACAAACTAGTCCCTATCTCTAGTCCTTTGCAGATTTTCAGCTCACTGATACTCTTTGTCTGGCCTTGCTATGATTTTAAAACTTTTGAATTCCTATATAAATCCAGATTTCTGTCTCTTTTGGGGAAATGGGAATCTCTGAAAATAGGCCTGCCCAGCTGCTTCCTTCCAGGGTCTGGGTGAGGCAACCTGCCCCTGCTTCTGTCTTCTGCCCACCTCAGCCTTCTGCTAGCTTGTGATTCATCTGGGGGCGCTGCCTGGACAGCCCTGGCAGGTGTTAGTGCTGGGCAACAGGCTGTTTATGGCAGGGGTTCAACCCAGGTAGGGACAGTCCAGTTAGGGTGACTGGAGGGACCCAATTAAGTCCCCTAATTAACTCTGGGCATGTGTTTTAAGTGTGAAGGAGGCAGGGTTATGCAAATGTTTGGAGAAAGGCCAATTGGAATCAAGAGTGCGGAAACTGTGGTTCTTCATAAATGAACTTAGCTTGAAATATCTCAGATGCTGACCTCAAGTGAAGCCAAGGAATGAAAGTGCCCACTTCTATTCCTAATACATCCCCTGAAGAAGACATCTCAAGCTGCCTGATAGTTGCCAATATTATATTTCTGTGGGGGGGGGGCATTCCCAGAGAGCTCAAACAGGACAGGACCCCGAAGCCACTTCCCTGTTTTGGGATACAGTCTTTGATGGCACATTCCAGCAGTTCTGACTTGGATTTTCATGTCATCTTTTGCTTTCATATGTGGACAGGCAGCTGTAGGCCAAGCTTCCAGCCCAAGGGAGTGATTGCAGACACTCTTCCCTCAGCCCTCAAACCACAAGAGGGCTAAGCTTTTCACCACCAGTATCCACACTTCCGTCCCTCTGTGCCACTCTTTATTTCTTTTAATAACGAGAACAAAGTACAACAGGAGCTTTGAATACTTCCACAGCCATGGTGTCGACAGAGAGGGGGATGTTGCTGGATGGGCTGCTAACTGGGTCACCACACACCCCATCCTGGGCTCCTGCTTTCTGGGGAGGGCTGACCTTTTCTTTCAACACTCAGGGTCTTGATCCTCACATCCTGGGGTGAGAGGGCCCCTCTTGGAAGGAGCACCCACTTGTGAAGTATGGCATGTCCCGAATCCCCAACTCTCTATGGGTTCTTTTTCCTCCCCTCATCCAATGAAGTGGCCCAGCTTCCACCACCCCCATTCCTGAAGGTGCTGGGTAGATGAGATGAGCCCTAAGTTACCTCCACACACATCCTGGGCTCCTGGTGTTCTGCACCCTAGAGTTGGGGGTCAGGATGAACAAGGGTGTGACCAGACTGCTGCCAATTCCTTCTAGATACATAGAGATGGACTCACACCCTGGCGGGGTTCCCTGAACTGGCTGAGATTTGGGTTATCTTAAAATGGGAAATGAGAGAGATTAATTGGTGCTATGAATCCCATGCAAAATGGCCTGTGCAACCTTACAGCTTGAAACTCATCCTGACTGCGTGGAGTTTAAGTGTTTAGTTTTTAAAGGACATCTCTAACTGCATTGAAGGATCATCTTTGGCTGACCTCATCTTGCTGATTTTGCTTTGTGCTACTATTATACTTCACATTTAGGCCTGGGTGGACCTCAGCACCTCCCCTGAGGAACCCTGGTGTGGCTCTGAGGCTGAAGCAGCATGTCCTGGATTTGAGGGAGTTTAGCTTGGGGGCCACAGAGCCTGCTCTGCCCTGGAGGGACAGGGCAGGTGTTGGTCTCACAAGCCTTTTGTGAGACTGGGGGCGGGGGAGGGGGAGAACATGGCCAGACAGGATGGAGGAGGAAGAGGCAGCTACAGGACTGTTGGAGGCTCAGGCATCTTGGGGCCTTGCGCTTGGTAGGAGGGTCTCCACAGATTCCCCCCACCCCGGCCCCCCCCCCACCCTGCCCGCCCCGGGTCCCATCAAAAGCCAGTTACTCAAGAGGCAGCAGAGAGCTCTGAATATGCTGAATTTTGTGCTGGCCTGGCTCTGAGCTGATGTAACCCCACTCTCTCTTGTGCAATGTGTTGAAAGGGCCATTGGGGAGGGGAAGGCACACAGGGGCTTTACATCATGACATGTGGAACTGGGTCAAAATCAATTATACACACTTGAAAGGAGATTCTGAGCTGGAGGGGGAAGGAAGGAGTCTGAAGGGCTGGTTTGCTGGGTATGCAGGACACATCTGGCAAGCCAGGAGAGAACGGAAGGGAGGAAGCCAAGAGACACCTAAGTGCCCTGTTCTTCTCCAAGCCATGTGGCCAAAACAGCATAGAAACCTGGCCCCTCCTGCTCCCAGAGTAGGTGTTGGGCCCTAGGGAGCTCTGTGTCCCTCCTGGAGGCTGACTCTAGTGTGTAAAAATAGGTATGGATCATACAAGGTCCCTGGAATCCTAGGCTGAGCTAGATAAACAGCGATCTGATCCGGCAGCAGAGGGACCCCCCCATGGTGTTAACTTGGTCAGGACAGTTGCTATCAAGTAGGGTGACTTCTTAAGGTGTATTCCATGGGACTTTAGACCAGTCTTGAGTTTGGCTCTGCTTGAGCTTAGAAGGGACCTTTGGGGACACCCACCACCATCCCCCAGAGAGGTTTCCAGCAGAAGCAGGATTCCACATCCATCTGTGGCCCTCCGCTGCCCTCCTCTGGTCAGGCTGTGAGGCCATCCGCAGGTCCTGAGCTTAGGTCTGTGGGACAGGGCACTGGGGGAAGGAGGAGTCAAGTACCCCTGTCCTCAGAGTGCCCTGGGAAGGGGCCTTTGGTCTATCTTGGGAAAAACCTCTTCACCCCTCAAGGTCCCATGCTGGAATATGCCGCTTATACAACTGTCTGTTGTAGTTTCTTTTTTTTTTTTAATTTTCATTTTTTATTTATTTATTTTTCTTTAAGCTTTTTTATTTAAACATATAATGTAACCCCCCCACCCTCTCCCAACCCCCCTCTCCCCCCTCCCCCCCCACCCTCCTCAGTTTGTTTAATGACATTAAGAGTCTCTTTCGGTTTGTCTCCCTCCCGATCCCATCTTGTTTCACTTTTTTCTTTTCCTACCCTCTTAACCCCCAACCCCGTTGCATCTCCACTTCCTCATATCAGGGAGATCATGTGATAGTTGTCTTTCTCCGATTGACTTATTTCGCCAAGCATAATACAGAGAAAGGGGAACCCTCCTACACTGTTAATTTTTATTTTTTTTAAAGACTTTAATCATTTGACAGACACACACACACACACACACACACACACACACACACACACACAGAGCGAGAGAGGGGACATAAGTAGGGGGAATGGGAGAGGGAGAAGCAGGCTTCCCGCTGAGCAGGGAGTGCAGGGCCTCAATCTCGTGACTCTGGGATCTTGACCTGAGCAGAAGGCAGACGCTTAACCACAGAGCCACCCAGGCACTACTGTCTGTTGTAATTTCTATGAGATCCTCTAGGGCCCTCAGGAAGCTCCCCTACAGGAGGTCAGGAGAGGAAGCATACTTGACAGGCCAGCCCCCAACCAAGCCTTGCACACGCTGGGCACAAGTGTGGCCCACTGCTCCTGCCTCCTTTCCTTGCTCTGGTTCTGTCCTTTGCCTTCATGAAAATTGAAAGATCCGGGTACAGCTCCCTGCTTTGTCACACCGCGAAGCCTCAGCCAGGTGGTATGTCCATCCCAGGGCCTCAGTTTCTCCATTCATGCAATAGAGCTCTTGGCCTGGGAGGTGTGCAGGTATTCTCCTCTAAACCTGACATCGTCTCTGATGCTGAGATTGAGGATGGACAAAAAGCCTTCCCAGCCCCAGAGAAAGGGTGCATCAGTGGGGGCCTCTTCACCTGTGTGCAGGCGGGGCAGGATAATGGAGGGCCAGGGTGCTCTCGCCCTCTGTTTCTTTTTGAGATATTTTGGTAGATTTTTCCAGTTTTGAAAGTAATGTGAACACATGAAACTATCCACAGTATCCCCCAGTGATCAGGGAAATAAATATGTAAATTATCATGTCATTTCTCACTCATCACATTGGCAAAAACGCGAATGTCTGCGCATGAGCAGAGTAGTTGAGGATGCATCAGAGACGCAGTCAGACACTGCGGACCCTGGCCCTGAACGGCGGTCCTTCTGTGAATCTGTCCTAGGAAGGACTTGCACGTGGGCGGTTGGCAGATGATCCAAAGTGATCACCCGGCACTGTTTGTAAGAGCAGACATGGAAGGTGAGCTGTTTCTGTGCAGAGAGAGGGAAGCTGGCTTGGTGGCAGATGTACATGGATGGGTTATGCCGGCTGTATCCGCGGTGCCCTGTGATGTGGCCACTGCTCTACAGCCTGTGGGCTGGGAGTTTCTCGCATGGCGCTCTGTTTACAGCCGAGTCCTCCGGGGACGGGGCAGTAGTGAAAGGAGACTGTTGGGGGTCACTCTGTGAAGAGAGCTGCATTGTTTGGATCTGGGAGACTCTGTATGTTTTCATGATAAGGTTCCTGTTGGGAGAGGCCCTCTCAGTGTGGGGTACATGGTGCAGGTTTGTTTCAGGCTTGGGTTCAAATAACTGTCTGCCATCACCTGCCATGGGACAAGGGGGGTCCCTTTACCTGAAATGGAGCAAGTGATGCCATCCCTGTGCGGCTGCTGTAAAGCTCTGTCCATGAAGGGCCAGGGTCATGCCAACACCCAGCATGTACCCATATCACGATGTGGCATTCCTTCTCTGCCATGGATCTCGTCAGCCAACCTGAGCCTCATGGGGTGACAGCCACTATGTAATGGGTCCACAGTTTGTGCCTTTGGGTCTAGCTTGACCACTGACCACGTGTTAGCTCAGGCCAGCAATCCCACCCTCTCTCGCCTCATCCCCTTCCCAAATGTGTGGACAGGTGGTGAGGCAGAAGGAGGAGCCTGCGAAAGTGAGACCGGCCAGGGAAGGCAGCTCCATGGAGACCTACCAAAAGCCCCATAGAACCTGTCCCTCATATCAGTAATTTCCCTGCAAGAAGGGAGACAGGACTTGAATTCATCAGCCTGGGTCTTGAAGGCATCTGGAACCGTTTGTGCTCTGGATCCATTCCCTCCTCCCTCTCCTCTGGTCATGGCCTCCCCTGTCCCTCTCCAATGTCCCCTTGGTCACTGCATGCATAAAGGCTTTTGCTGCCTTTAGTCACCACTGTGTCTGCTGCCTACTCAGTCTATTTCCTCAAGAGGTGCAAAGTCAAACTCTTACTGGGGCCAGGAAGGCCACATAAACAAGCAAAGCATAAACTTTGATAAAAAAGGGTGATGGTGGCACCTGGCCATGGTGTCAGGGACACGGGTGGGGGAGTGGTGAGCAGAGGATGTGTGTGAGGGGTAACAGGGGCAGCTACTGCCCAGCCTATGCCCAGTGTGGCCCCAGGACAATGGGAGCCTGATGAGCCCTTCCAAGCCACAGGTTTCCAGCTTGTCATCTCTCAACCAGATGAGCTCTATGAACACAGGGGACCTTAGACCTTCTGGGCAGTGTGTTGCTGTCGCTGTTCTTTTATATGGTGTCATTCTGCTTAGGGCTGGAGCTAACCTCCCAGTCTGGCGCTCCTGGCACACCATCAGCCTGCCTTCAGCTCTGTGGTAGACATAGCTGCAGGGCTATCCCCAATTTGTTTATGCCTTGGATTTTCTCTAGCACTGCTCAGCCCCTCCCCCACTAGCTGCACCTGTGAGGCCGCAGAGGCTGGGAAGATGCTTGTATGCTGGTGTTCCTTTTGGAAACCCAAGACACACCTGGCTGGCCTTTGGGAGGATGAGCGAGAAACCCTATTTTCCCAGCTGATGACCAGCCAAAGTCCAGAAGCAGAGCGCCTGCTGACCTATGGCTGAGCCCAGATGCAAAAAGAAGCCCCAGGGAGGCGGGGAGAATGCCCCTCATCCCCTGCTGAGCCAGGTCAAATTGCCTGTGAGCAAAAGAAAACCACTAAGCTTGGGGAAGTTTGTTACATGGCAGTAGATAACTGATACAAACCCTTCCATGCAATCTACCTCTGTAAAGAAAAAGAAAGACTAGGCACAATGTAAAAAGTAAACAATGCTGAAATGATCAAAGGGAAGTCCTCTCCTCAAGGTAATTTTTTTTTCCCTCAGGGTAATTTTGTCAACAAAGACAATCGTTGTCAATGTTCACATAAGTCTTTCAAAATCCTCTTTGTGTGAAACATATTCTCATCTACTATATCACCTGTCTTCTTCTTCTTCATCATCATCATCATCATCATCATCATCATCTCTCTATTTAAATAGGATGGATTCTTTTATACATCCTTGAGTGTCACCTGCTTCCTGACCTGGTTACTAATGCAGAGACCCCGCCTCCCCTTCAGGAACAGTGACTATCTGAGGGCCCTGTGGCAGGTTCAGCAAAGACGAAGGCAATCTGGCTGACAGATGAAAGCTGCTTCCTTGCGTCTGAAGAGTTGCACAGCTGCTGTATCAGTCCAAGTCTGAGAAGGAGACTGATTGCATGCTTACAGAGTGTAACTGAAGAAGTTTAAGTGGAGGGATGACATGCTGAGTTAAGAGCAGAGTCAGGGGACCAGTCTGGGCTGGTGTGGCTGGGAGCTGTTAGTTCTTGTTCTGGGGGAGCAGGGCAGGCATGGGGTTCCTGGACCTACGATAGCTGGAGCCATGCAGGGTTTCCTCAGCAGGAACAGTGTCTAACGGAAGTGGCCACTGTCAGAATGACAGCAAAAGGGGGGTTCAGGGGGGGTCTGACCATCCTTTCCAGCCACCTGGCCCTTTCAGAAGCCAAAGGCCTGAAACCTGTGGAACCTGTGTTAAGTTGTCTGGGACAAAAAACAGGATACAGAGGGATGGAGGTCACAGGGAGAGTGAAGTGAATAACCAGAACACAGACCTTTGAAATCTTTTCCCAAAATGCTCATTTTTTCACTATGACTTAGGACTAAGAACCCTTTCCCAGGGCATGTCCTGTGACCCTCCACCCTGCCTCACAGGAGGGGCTTAGGGTTGGGGTAGGGCAGTATTTGCCCCTCCTCCCCACTGGTCCACGAGCTCCTTCCCTCTTCTGTGAGCTAAAAGCCCCAAAGGGACATCTACAAACTTGGTCTGGTCTTAGCTACCTTGGCTTTTATGGATGCCTTCAGCTGCAAGTGAAGGAATAGTCAACAGAGAAATTTGTGAACAGAAATGATATTTATTATCTTCCTTGATAAGAAGCTTGATAAGGGCCTTAGGGCTGGCTCAACAGCTCAACCTTGTCCACACGGGGTCATTTCTTTCCATTTCCCCTCCACCACCCCTGGCAGTTATCATCTGTGCTCTGTCTCTAGGGGTTTTGTCTCATGTAGATATCTCACAGAAAGGGATCATAGGTATGCGACCTTTGTGTCTGGCTTCCTTCACTTAGCATAATGCATTTGAGGTTCATTCATGTTCCAGCATGTATCAGTTATGGCTTGGTTGTGATAATAAACAATTTGTCTGGCCTTGGGGCCTGTTCCAGGGGCTGAACTTCTAGAACAAGTTGGAATTTCCCAAGAGATAGGAGTGTCTTTGTTATTCTAATGAGGTGAGCCCTGCTCCTACCTAACTTGGCACAGGTACTGGTCATCAGAAAGACCACCTGCATGATTAGAGGGTTAGGGCTTTCAACCCTGGGACAAAGAGGGTTTGGAATTGAGTTGGGATTTACTTAACCACACCTGTGTGTTGAAACTCCAATAAAACCCAGCGCAGCTTCTGGTTGGTGAGCACAGGAATGTGCCAGGAGCATGACACACCCTTACTCTATGAAGAGTATGAGAAGAGGGCACAGGAGTTCTGTGCAATCTCTCAGACTTGCCTACCTCTTCATTGGGCTAGTGCTCCTATCTATATCCTTTATAATAAATCACATTAAATAATCATGAATACAGATAAAAATAATCATAGGGATTTCCTGAATGAGTCATTCTAGTGAATTGTGGAAACTGAAGGGGTCAGAGGCAACCCCTGAATCCATAGTCAGTCAATAAGAAGTGTGGGTGGCCTGGGGACCAACCTCTGAGACTTGCAGCTGGTATCTGAAGTAGGGGCCATCTTGTGGACAGTGTCCTTAACCTGCAGAGTCTGCAGTGCTTACCTCCCAGTGCTTAGTGGTAGAACTTAAAGTTGAGTCTTTACCAGATTAATATTCCATTGTATGTATACCACAGTTGGTCTAGTTACCCGTCCATTGATGGACTTTCGCACTGTTTGCATGTTTTAGCTATTGAAAAGAGTGCTGCTATTAACGGGTCATTGTTTGAATGGAAGATTATTTTTTTTTAAGATTTTTTATTTATTTATTTGACAGAGATCACAAGCAGGCAGAGAGGGAGGCAGAGAGAGAGAGGGGAAAGCAGGCTCCCCGCTGAGCAGACAGCCCGATGCGGGGCTTGGTCCCAGGACTCTGGGATCATGATCTGAGATGAAGGCAGAGGCTTTAACCCACTGAGCCACCCAGGTGCTCCTGAATGGAAGATTCTTTGGGGTGTATAACCAGAAGTGGAATTGCTGGGTTATGTGGTTATTCTATGTTTAACTTTTTGGGGAGCCATTAAACATATTTCCCTTCCCTTCCCTTCCCATTCCCCCCCCCTTTTCTTTTCTCTTAATTACTCTGGCTGGAAATTCCAGTACAATGTTGAATAGCAGTGGTGAAATCAGGCATCTTTGTGTTGTCAAGGGAAAGTTCTAGCCTTTCACCATTGAGTGTGATGTTGTTGGCTGTGGCTTTTTATAAATGCCCTTTTTTTTGTGTAGAGGAAGCTCCCTTATATTTCTAGTTTTCTGAGTGGGTTTTATCATTAAAGTGTTGGATTTTGTTGAATGTTTTTCCTGCATCTATTGAGATGGTTATGTAGTTATTTTCCTTCATTGTATTAGCATGTTGTACTACATTGATTGATTTTTAAGTTTTGGTTCGCCTTTGCATTCCAGGGATAATTTAAGTCTTAAATATAGCGAAATATGTCAATCTTTTAATTTCTGAATTCTAAGTTTGACATCACACTTAGAAAAATCTTCCCCTATCTTATGTAGCTCAGCATATGCCTTGGCCTTACTGACATCTTCTTAATAGCTGCAGAGTATATCATTGCATGGGTGGCCTGCCCTTTTATGACCTAATATCCATTTGTTGGGTGTTGGTAGTGGGCAGTGTTGGTGCCCTGCCCAGATCTCTGTTACCAAGATATACAAAGAGAACATCGAGCTTTCTAGTGGAGAGCTCTGCCAACCATCCTTTTGATTGAGTCGCTACACTTAGCATCATTCATAGTGCAGCAACTTTATACTGGAGGCCTCCACTAGGACACAATATGAAGAACGTGTAACTATGAAGTGTTTTTGCCCCAAAGCCATTAACCTGAACTTGATAAACCCCGAGACTTAATTTCCAGTTTATAAGAGATTCAGCAGGGTAAGCCAAATGATCTTATTTAGAAAGATCAGGCAAGTGAAAATGTGAGACATTTTACAAGAAATTGACCTGGGCTTTTCAAAAAGTGTCATTAAGGAAAAAAAAAAAAAGAAGGGCAAGAGTGCTGTTCTAGACTAACAGATACTGAAAAGTCATAGCAACCAAATACAATACAATAATATAGATTGGATTCTCCTTTCAGAAAAAGATATCAAATATATTCCTAGGATAGTAGGAGAAATTTGAATAAAGATGGTATATTAAGGAACTGGGTGGCTCAGTCAGCTAAGCATATGGCTTCAGCTCAGGTCATGATCTCAGAGTCCTGGGATTGAGTCCCACATTGGACTTCTTGCTCAGTGGAAGCCTGCTCCTCCTTCTGCCTGCTGCTCCCCCTGCTTTGCTCCCCCTTCCTCTCTGACAAATAAATAAATAAAATTTTAAAAAGATAGGGTATTAAATGACATGGAATTATTGTTAATTTTATTAGATGCCATAATGGCATTTTCTAATGGCAGGAGATTATCTTTATTCACAGGAGATGCAGACTGAAGTACTTAGGAGTGAAACATCATGATGTCTGCAATTTACAATGAAATGGAAGAGCATAGACAGATCAATAGAGAACAGATATGGCAACCTTTTAATAAGTGTTATCTAGGTGGGGGCTATATAAATAAAGAAATTTTTGATGTAGTATTCTTTCAACTTTTCTGTATGTTTGAGACTTTTCATAATAAAAAGTTGGAGAAATTTTAAATGGAAATATTCTATTCATATGCTGTGCAACTTGATTAGAAAAAGCTTATCAATATATCATGTAGATTTTTCCTTATCCCCTTTATTCCATTGTATAAATGTCAACTGAGGGTTTGAATTTCAAAATTCGTAATGGAGGTTTCTAATTGCTTCTGTGCAACAAACTGTCTTGCCCCAAGGTGAGAGAAAAGAGGAGTTCCTCAGGTTGTTTCAAAGACTGACTGCTCTTTCACCTAGTGGCATTTCAAAGAACAAAAGAGAGGAAAGAAGGAGAGGAAGAGAAAAGACCTCAATAACATGACAAGTCTGGAGTCCTTCTTGGACTTTTCTAGAGCTAATGAATAAGGGATGAATTCTTTTTTTCAAAAATTAATTAATTTATTTTTAAACTATTTTTAAAATTTAATTTCTTTTCAGTGTAACAGAATTCATTGTTTATGCATCACACCCAGTGCTCCATGCAATATGTGCCCTCCATAATACCCACCACCTGGCTCCCCCAACCTCCCACCCCCCGCCCCTTCAAAACCCTCATATTGCTTTTCAGAGTCCATAGTCTCTCATGGTTCATCTCCCCTTCCAATTTCCCTCAACTCCCTCCTCCTCTCCATCTCCCTGTGTCCTCTGTCTTATTTGTTATGCTCCACAAATAAGTGAAACCATATGATAATTGACACTCTCTACATGACTTATTTCACTCTGCATAATCTCTTCCAGCCCTGTCCATGTTGATACAAAAGTTGGGTATTCATCCTTTCTGATGGAGGCGTAATACTCCATAGTGTATATGGACCACATCTTCCTTATCCATTCATCCACTGAAGGGCATCTGGGTTCTTTCCACAGTTTGGCGACCATGGCCATTGCTGCTATGAATGTTGGGGTGCAGATGGCCCTTCTTTTCACTACATCTGTAGCTTTGGGGTAAATACCCAGTAGTGCAATTGCAGGGTCATAGGGAAGCTTAATTTTTAATTTCTGAAGGAATCTCCACACTGTTCTCCAAAGTAGCTGCACCAACTTGCATTTAAGGGATGCATTCTGAGTTGAAATGGTCTTTGAAGGGTTTACCTAGCTTGGGAGGGTTTGTGTGAGGCTGTGAGTGTTGTCTCAGTTGTCAGACATAATCTATGCTGACATCTTTCCTCCTGCATCACTCTACCTTCTAGTCCCCTGTCTGGAAAATTGTTTTCATTTCCATTGGAAAAAGTATATATATATATGCATTTATAATTTTCCTTACACGTATGATGGCAAGCATATTATACATAATATATTCACCTCTATTTTTAAAAAACATTTTTGTTGGATTTCCTCTGCCCCTTCCTCTCCCATCCCCACTTCACCCATATAGCAACCCTCCAAGAATCCATGATAACAAGTTTCCATGTATACTTTCATATTTTTGGCTATGCTCAAATAAGAATCAACTGACCTAGATATAGACATATTTGTATATGTACTTGTGTGTTCACATAATATGCATATATGCAATCTCCTTCTGAGGCCCATTTTTCAAAAATGGAATCATATTTATATATTTCTTGACATCTTACATCTCACTTAACTTGGGGAAATCCTTCTAAGGCAACTGGTCTACCTTTAATTTGGTCTATTTTATTTTATTTTTTTTTAAAGATTTTATTTATTTATTTGTCAGAGAGAGAGGGAGAGAGAGCGAACGAGCACAGGCAGACAGAGAGGCAGGCAGAGGGAGAAGCAGACTCCCTGCCGAGCAAGGAGCCTGATGTGGGACTCGATCCCAGGACACTGGGATCATGACCTGAGCTGAAGGCATTAACCTTCTGCTTAACCAACTGAGCCAACCAGGCATCCCTAATTCGGTCTCTTTTAATGAAGCAAATTATGTTTCAACTATTCTTCATGCATAGCCACTCAGGTTTTTAACAGGTTTGTTGTTTTTTGCCATTATGGATAATGTTGCAGTCTATATCTATATTCACATCTCCACAATCTCCACATCTACACAATCTCTAGTTCTAATAGTTGTGGATGTAGCTCAGTTCTAAATATTCTGACATGGTATGTGTCCACCAGCAATGTCCAGGAGTGTTCTTTTCCCTGCACTCCCACCAAGAGGTACTCTGGATCTTTAACATTTGGACTGTTTTATGGAAGTAAAGTGAAATCTCATTGTCCTTTCCTTTGCATTTCGTGTCCACTAATTCACTTAACCGTCTTTTTATATTTGGTGATCAATTGAATTTGCTCATCTACAAATCATCTCTTCTGCCCTTTATCCACTTTTCTTTCTTTCCTTTTTAAAAAAAGATTTTATTTATTTATTTGACACAGAGAGAGAGCTCACAAGTAGGCAGAGCAGCAGGTAGAGGGGCGGGGGAAGCAGGCTCCCTGATGAGCAGAGAGCCTGATGTGGGGCTTGATCCTAGGACCCTGAGATCATGACCTGAACTGAAGTCAGAGGTTTAACCCACTGAGCCATCCAGGTGCCCCTATCCACTTTTCTATTGGATTGCTCATCCTCATCAGCATGTCATGCAGGTCTTTCCTCATTTTCTTTATTCCATTGTATAAATGTCAACAAAGGGTTTTTCACTTTGTAAAAACACATAGTAACTTGAAGATATAGCTTCATTCTCTGTAACAAATATTTTTCTAAATCTGGCATCTGTCTCTTGACTTTATTTATGCATCTTTCACCTGAGAGAAAATGATTTCCACCTACTGTTGTTTTTATCCCCCCACATTTTAAAATATCCTTCTTCTTTAAAAAAACAAACAAACAACCTCTTGGTTTCTAGCATTGGTTAAAGGCTTCTCCTGTCTTCTAGAGTGTTCATACAATCTTAACAATTTTCTTGTAGGATTTTCATTGTTTTGCTTTCTATATTTAAGTCATTAGCATATTTGGAATTTATTTTTTATATGACATGATATGATTGTTTTACTGTTGTGCCAGCACTATTAAATAATTTCACATTTCCCACCAAACTGAACCATAATATGGCATGTGTGAATATTAATTTTAGAATAATTGACATTTTAATGCTATCAAGTTTGCCCATTCAAGAATTTCTTGCTTTATGTCACTCAGCATGATTTATCAGTTTTCTTTATGGTTCTGTGTTTTTCCTATTGAATATATTCCTAAATTTAAAAATATTTTCTGAAGAAAAATATTTTTTCACTTTTATGAATTTTTAAAAATTTAAATTCAATTAATTAACATATAATGTATTAGTTTTCTAAGTAGAGTTCAGTGATTCATCAGTTGTATATAACACCAACAGCTCATTACATCATGTGCCTTCCTTGATGCCCATTAACCAGTTACCCCATACTGCACTTCCTTCCCTCCAGCAACCCTCAGTTTGTTTCCTATGATTAAGAGTGTTTTATGCTTTGTTTCTCTCTCTGATTTCATTTGATTTTATTTTTCTCTCTCTTCCCCTATACTCCTTTGTTTTGTTTCCTAAACTGTACATATGAGTGAAATCATATGATAATTTATTTCTAGGACTGACTTATTTCATTCAGCATAATACCCTCTAGCTCCACTCACATCCTTACAAATGGCAAGATTTCATTTTTTATTGACTAATATTCCACTGCATGTATCTACTACATCTTCCAAGAAAAAATCATTTTCATAGACTTATATTCAAGCATCTTCAATTTTCTTATTCACTCTAGATTTTTTTGAACAGCTTTATTGAAGCATAATTTACAAACCAAAAAGTCACTTATTTTAAGTATATTGTTCAGTGATTTTTTAAAGTATTTTTTTAATAAACATATAATGTATTATTAGCCCCAGGGGTACAGGTCTGTGAATCACCAGGTTTACACACTTCACAGCACTCACCATAGCATATACCCTCCCCAATGTCCATAACCCCACCACCCTCTCCCGAACCCCCTCCCCCAGCAACCCTCAGTTTGTTTTGTGACATTAAGAGTCTCTTATGGTTTGTCTCCCTCCCGATCCCATCTTGTTTCATTTATTCTTTTCCTGCCCCCCAAACCCCACGTTGCATCTCCACTTCCTCATATCAGGGAGATCATATGATAGTTGTCTTTCTCCGATTGACTTATTTCGCTCAGCATAATACCCTCTAGTTCCAACCATGTCGTCGCAAATGGCAAGATTTCATTTCTTTCGATGGCTGCATAGTATTCCATTGTATATATATGCCACTTCTTCTTTATGTTCAATGATTTTAATTCAATTTACAGAACTGTGCAGATATCACCTCAATCCAATTTGCATTTGCTTCCAATTCCACCTCCAGCCTGTGGCAACCACTAATCTGCTTTTTGTCTCTATACTTTTGCTTCCTTAACAGTCTTGAGTTTTCTATACATAATTATAATATACTAAACAGAGATCATTTTATCTTTTCCCAAGTGTTTTAATTATCCCATGTTCTTATTATTGCATTCACTACAACCTCCAAGACATTAAATAACATGCAAGTGAGTGTCCCTCTCTAGTTAATGATTTTAATTAAAATGATATTAGTGTTTTGGAGTGTAGGATAGTATTTTCTGTTACTTTTGGTGGATAGTCCTTATTAAGTAATTTCCCTTGGTTTTGTGGAGTTTTTATTAGGAACAACTGGTAAACTTGGTTAGCTGTCCTTTCAGTATGTATTAATAAAACCACAGGCTTTTTCTTTTGGTTTCCTGATATTAAGATACTTTTTTATTCTTAGACTAAACCCTGCTTGATTGTGTGTCATAATTTTGGAACATTACTAATTGGTTTGGCTAATATGTTATTTAGAATTTTCACATCACAGAAGTGAAATTAATGTACAGATTACTTACATTATTTTTATTTCACTTGAGTGTTTTATTCTGCTGATTATTTATAAGGGTTTTGCCTTTTTATATAGTTTGAGGTAGTTTAAACAACATTAGAGTTATCTGAATTATCAGTTCATTCAGCTGTCATCCCATCTGGTTCTGGTGTCTTATTCAAGAAGAAATTTCCTATCGCATTCCTAATCTCTTTCTTCTATGGTGATTTTCTGTTCAAGACCCCACACCCTGGGTTTAGTTTTATCATTTATATTTTTCTAGGAAATCACTAATTTCATCTTGATTTTGAAATTTGTGCTGCAGAGGTATATGTAGTGTTCACCTATAATTCTTTTAATCTCATCTGTCTTTTCTTCTCATTTCCATTTTATTCTATATTTTAATAAATTTCATCTTTTGTTTTTATGTATTTACTCTTCCTGATTTCTTTTGTTGTCCAAAGTTTAAAACAGCATATGTGCTAACATCATTTTTGGCTCTGTTCCCTAAGTCTCAGAGTTCTATTGTAAAGTGCTCCTTTTCTGATGGCTTTTACTTAGTCTGCACTCTTTATCTGGACCAGATCTTGGATCTGATCCAAGATCATCTAGGAGAGGAGCATGCCTTTAATTCATATATATATATATATATTCATGTTTTAATATGAATTAATTAATTAATGCTTTTAATTCATATATATATTCATGTTTGATTAGTGGTTTTAAATTTTATTGGATCTCCTTTTTTGTACAAAATAGATTCCATGATTAAATCCTAATAAATGTTTCATGGATATATAAAAAAATACATTATCTAGAGATATAAAACTCTTTATGTAAATACAAACATAAAATCAAGTTTTATTCCTCGATTTCCTTCTTTTTTTTGAAGTGCAATTCATATAACATAAAATTCACCATTTTTTTGCTTTTGAATTTTCTTTTATTTCTTTTTTTAACTTTTTTTTTGTAGTTTTATTTAAGCTTTTTTAATTTAAACATATAATGTAACCCCACCACCCTCTCCCAACCCCTCTCCCCCCCACCCCCCTCAGTTTGTTTTATGACATTAAGAGTCTCTTTTGGTTTGTCTCCATCCTGATCCCATCTTGTTTCATTTATTCTTTTCCTACCCCCTTTAACCCCCACCCCCATTGCATCTCCAGTTCCTCATATCAGGGAGATCATATTATAGTTGTCTTTCTCTGATTGACTTATTCTTTTATTTATTTAATTTTTTCAGTGTTCCAAGGTTCATTGTTTATGCACTACACCCAGTGCTCCATGCAACACGTGCCCTCCTTAATACCCACCACTAGGCTGACCCATCCCTCCACCCCCCTCCCTTCCAAAACCCTCAGTTTCTTTTGTGAGTCCACTCTCATGGTTCCTCTACCCCTCCGATTTACCCTAATTCACTTTTCCTTTCCTTCTCCTAATGTCCTCCATCTTATTCCTTATGCTCCATAAATAAGTGAAACCATATGATCATTGACTCTCTCTGCTTGACTTATTTCATAATCTCCTCAAGTCCTGTCCATGTTGATACAAAAGTTTGGTATCCATCCTTTCTGATGGAGGTGTAATATTCCATTGTATATATGGACCATATCTTCTTTATCCATTCATCTGTTGAAGGGCATCTTGGCTCTTTCCAAAGCTTGGCTATTGTGACCATTGCTGCTATGAACACTGGGGTATAGATGGTCCTTCTTTTTACTACATCTGTATCTTTGGGGTAAATACCCAGTAGCGCAATTGCAGGGTCATTAAGGTAGCTCTATTTTTAATTTCTTAAGGAATCTCCACTCTGTTTTCCAAAGTGGCTGCACCAACTTGCATTCCCACCAACAGTGTAAGAGGGTTCCCCTTTCTCCACATCCTCTCCAACATTTGTTATTTCTTGTCTTGTTAATTTTGGCCATTCTAACTGGTATAAGGTGGTATCTCAATGTGGTTTTGATTTGAATTTCCTTGATGGCTAATGATGAACATTTTTTCATATGTCTGTTAACCATTTGTATGTCTTCTTTGGAGAAATGGCTGTTCATGTCTTCTGGCCATTTTTTTAGACAAAATTCACCATTTCAAAGTCTATAATTTTGTGACACTTCCTGTGTTTAGTGCAAGCTCCAGAACATTTTTGTTACCCTGACATAAAGCCCTGTACCCATTAGGTAGCTGGTCCTACTCCTTCTCTCTCCTCCTGGCCCCCAGCTCTCACCTATTTATTATCTATCTTTATGGCTTGGCCTATTATGGATATTTCATATAAACAGAATCATGTAATATATGACCCTTTATGTCTGGCTTCTTACATTCAGCATAATGTGTTCAAGATTCATCCATGTAGTGTGTGTCTGTACTTCATTCCTTTTCATGGCTGAATAATACTACATTGTATGGATGTAACACAATTTGTTCATCCATTCATCCACTGATGGGCATTTGAGCTATTTCTACATTTGACTATTTTGAATGGTGCTACCATGAACATCTGTGTAGAAGCATAATTAAAGCAGACTTCTCATAATTAAAGCAGACTTATAATATGATCAAGAGTGAGGAATGAAATATTTAAAGAATTGAAAGAAAAAAACCACCAACCTAGAATTTTGTATTAAGCAGAATTTCCTCCCTCCCTCCTTTCTTTCCTTCCCTTCCTTCCTTTCTTCCATCCTTCTTTTCTTCCTTCCTTCCTTCTCTTCTTTTTCTTTCTCTTTATTTCTCTCTCTCTCTCTCTTTATTTTTAGAGAAAAAGAGAGCACTAGTGGGCTGGGAGGGAATGGGCAGAGAGAGAGGAAGAAGGAGAGTCTTAAGCAGGTTTCACGCTCATTATGGAGCCTGTTGTGGTCTCATGGCCCAGAGATCATTACCTGATCAAAAATCAAGAGTCAGTTTTTCATGTGTCTGTTGGCCATCTGGATGTCTTCTTTGCAGAAATGTCTGTTCATGTCCTCTGCCCATTTCTTGATTGGATTATTTGTTCTTTGGGTGTTGAGTTTGCTAAGCTCTTTGTAGATTTTAGATACTAGCCCTTTATCTGATATGTCATTTGCAAATATCTTTTCCCACTCTGTCAGTTGTCCCTTGGTTTTGTTGACTGTTTCCTTTGCTGTGCAAAAGCTTTTGATCTTGATGAAGTCCCAATAGTTCATTTTTTCCCTTGCTTCCCTTGCCTTTGGCGTTGTTCCTAGGAAGAAGTTGCTGCGGCTGAGGTCGAAGAGGTTGCTGCCTGTGTTCTCCTCAAGGATTTTGATGGATTCCTTTCTCATGTTGAGGTCCTTCATCCATTTTGAGTCTATTTTCGTGTGTGGTGTAAGGAAATGGTCCAATTTCATTTTTCTGCAAAGTGCTCCACATCACTGGGCATCAGGGAAATACAAATCAAAACCACAATGAGATACCACCTCACACCAGTCAGAATGGCTAAAATGAACAAGTCAGGAAATGACAGATGCTGGCGAGGATGTGGAGAAAGGGGAACCCTCCTACACTGTTGGTGGGAATGCAAGCTGGTGCAACCACTCTGGAAAACAGCATGGAGGTTCCTCAAAAAATTGAAAATAGAGCTACCTTATGACCCAGCAATTGCACTACTGGGTATTTACCCTAATGATACAATCGTAGTGATCCAAAGGGGCACGTGTACCCGAATGTTTATAGCAGCAATGTCCACAATAGCCAAGTTATGGAAAGAACCTAGATGTCCATCAACAGATGAATGGATAAAGAAGAAGTGGTATATATATACGATGGAATACTATGCAGCCATCAAAAGAAATGAAATCTTACCATTTGCGACGACATGGATGGAACTAGAGCGTATTATGCTTAGCGAAATAAGTCAACTGGAGAAAGACAACTACCACATGATCTCCCTGATATGAGGAAGTGGAGATGCAATGGGGGTGGGAGTTAAGGTGGTAGGAAAAGTAAAAATGAAAGAAGATGGGATCGGGAGGGAGACAAACCAAAAGAGACTCTTAATGTCATAAAACAAACTGAGGGGGGTGGGGGGAAGAGGGGTTGGGAGAGGGTGGTGGGGTTACATTATATGTTTAAATAAAGCTTAAATAAAGTTAAAAAAAATCAAGAGTCAGAAGCTTAATCGACTGAGCTACCCAGGCTCTCCAAGTGAAAATATTTTTCAAACATAGAGAGAAATACAGAAAAGGAGAAAATTTATCCAGCAGACCTGACCTACAAGAAATGTTAAAAGAAGTTCTTCAGGGAGAGGGAAAATGATACAGGTCAGAAACTCTGATCTGCATAAAAGAGCAAAAGCATTGGAAAGCTTTGAATAAAGGTAAAGGAAAGCTTATTATTTTTCATGTTCTCCATTGATCTAAAAAGTTAATGCTTGTTCAAAGTAATACTAGTAACCATATATCTCTTGAGTGATGAAAGCATATGGGTAAGGAAAGAAATGACAGTCATTTTAGAAGAAAGCTCTAAGAGCATTTAGAAATGCTCCTAAACAGAGCATTTAGGAATGCTCTGTTATAAGGTATCCATACTATCCATGAAGCAATATACTGTTATTTGAAAGTAGACCTAAATTAGTTCTTAAAGTATTATTGCACATTTAGAGCACTACTACCACTACCATTACTGCCACTAATATCTTTTAAAAATAAGTATAATTGATATGCTGAGAGAGGAGAAAAAATAGAATCATACAAGAAGATAAATTAAAACCACAAAAAGTGGATAAAGTGAAAAATGAGAAACAGAACAAATGCAATGACTAGAAAACAGTTTCAGACATGGTGGTATTAATCCAACTATATCAACAATAACTTTAAATTCAAGTAGTTTAAATACAAGTGAATTTAAGAAACAAGCTTGAACTATATGCTGGCTACAGGAAATCCACTTAAATGTGAAGACATATGTAGGTTAAGAATAAAAGGGTGGAAAGTGAAAATGGCATTTAAGGAATACAAAAATCTGTTCCTCCATAAAAGCAATGAATTACCTGACAAAAACTGTCAGAATCAATGATTTAGGAATGTTGGAAACTAATTAAAAGCTTACAGCAGCCAGGACAATGCTTACTTGAGAAAAAACAGTTGAATCTCAATAAAAGGCCTTTGGGGATTTGTCTTGTGCTGGTCCCATTCTGGGCTGGGTGGTGGCCCTGAGATAGCAGACTGCATTCATAAGACAAGTACCTAGTACTGGATGGGGAACAGACCTTATTCTGAAAGAACCATCATTTGCCCTGTCTGATGATTTCCTGAGGGGGTAGATCAAAGGGCTTATCTTTATTTTCTTAACTGGGAGCTCTACCATAGCTTTCATTATTCTGTCCAAATCATTTAAAGGCAAATGTCAAGTTCACTGCTGTCTGGGCAAAGACAACAACCAGAGCAAACAATAGCTAACCAATAAGCTAAGGAGGAAAGCCTGGGAAATGATATATGTTGGGGAACAAATGCTTTGAAAAGCTGCCACATATTCCTGGGTGCCTAGAAGGCCCAGGGCTTGGTGCACACTTAAATGAGACATTAGAAGACCTTAAGCTCTGACCTCTGGCTGACCTTCAAACTGTGCAAGCTGGAAGAGAAAGCTAAGAGAGTTGTTAAACTGTGTGCTGAATATTGAAGGCATGGCCCAGCACGCAAACAGAGTCCATCTGCAAAGACAGAGAGATTTTTGACTCAGGCATTTAAAGAGATCTTTACTGAAGCACTAGCTGACCACCAAGCATCACCTCCATGGCCATACTAGACAAAGAATACAGACTTCATAAAATTAGTTCAGAAAAGTCAATAAGCATACAAACAACAACTATAAGAAGGAGCAACATTATGGATAGGGCAGAATCTGATTTCCAGAACTGTTGCATTATAATGTTCAAAATGTCCAATTTTCCACAAATTCTTTAAGGTCAGCATCATTCTAATACCAAAACCAGACAAAGACATTACAAGAACAGAAAACTACACACCAATATCTATCATGAGTGAACATGAACAAATCCTCACAAAATATTAGCAAATCAAATCCAACAAAGCATAAAAAGAATTGTATACCATGAGCAAGTGGAATTTATTCCATGTATGCAAGACATATTCAATATTAGAACATCAATTAAGGTAATCAATCACATCAATATGCTAAAGAAAAAAATTGTAAAATTGTATCAATAGCTAGAGAAAAACATTTAATAAAATTCAATACTTCTTTGTGATAAAAAAAACACCTCTCAACAAACTAGGAATACAGGGACTTTCTCAATTTGATAAACAACATCTATAAAACCCCTCCCACTAACATCATACTTAATGGTGATTAGCTAGGTGATTTCTGTGTAGTATCAAGAACAAGGCAAAGATGTCTCTTCTCACACCTCATATTCAACATCATACTGAAGTCCTACTAATGTAGAGAGTTCCAGTTAACCAAATGAAACTCCTAGAATTAATAAGCAAAAGTTCAGAATACAAGGTTCATATAAAAAGTTGATTGCTTTCCAATATACTGGCAATGAGCATTGGATTTAGAAACACACCATTTTTATCAGCACCAAAAACAATGAAATGTTTAGGTATAAATAAAAAAATCAGACTAGGGATCTAGGATCTAGAATAAGACTCCAGAGTTTTGTAGGGGATAACTATGAAACTCCAATGAAAAAAAAATCTAAGATCTAAATAAGTAGAAAGATATTCCATACCTATCAATAGGAAAACTCATTGTTGTTAAAAATGTCAGTCTTTCTCAACTTGATCTTATAGATTCAATCTTATCCCCCCAAAAAATCCAATAACTTGTTTTGTGGATAACAGTAAGTAGCCTCTAAGGTTTATATAGAGAGGCAAAGGCCCAGAATATCCAATACAATATTGAAGAAGAACAAAGTCAGAGAACTGATATCATTTAACTTCTAGGCTTCATATAAAGTTACAGTAATCAAGACTGATATTGACTAAAATATAGACAAAGAGATAAATGGAACAGAATAAATGACTCGGATATAGGCCCACATAAACAAAGTCAACTGAGCTTTGGCAGAATGATCAATATCAATAGTGACAAATCATGTTGATAGTATGTAACCTTGATATGAAGTGATTAAAATGGTACTCTACCTCTGTAGTCTTCCTATAACCCCCAGCTAATCATGATAAAAACATCAGATAAATATCAGATGAATTCCAATAAGGGGAAAGCTTACAAAATTCTTAATCCTCAAAATTGTTAAAATCATAAAAATAAGGAAAATATGAGAAACTATCACAAACAAGCCTAAGGAAACATGACAAGTAAATATAATGTGGTCTCTTGGGACAGAAAAACATTTTATGTAAAAACTAAGGAAACCAGAATAAATTATGGACTTCAGTTAATAATCATGTCTCAATAATAGTTCATAATTGTAACAAACCTACCATAGTTATCATAAGATGATAAGTTTAGGGGGAACTGTGTGAGAAAGTTTATGGGAACACTGTAAAATCTTCTCAATCTTTCTATAAATCTAAACTGTCTAAGAAAGAAACTTTATTTTTATTGTTCTTGAAAAAGAAACTTTATATTTAAAAGGAAGCAAGTAAGTCTTGGATCAACAGATGACTTTTTTGAGGACAATTATATCATTAATATTGGGAATTGCTAGGGCATTGTGATAATAAAAATCTGACTCCTTCATTCTCTTTTTAAACTTAAGTATAGTTGACACAACATTACATTAGTTTCAGGTGTACAGCACAGTGATTGGGCAGGTTTATACATTATGTTATGCTCCATAAGTGTAGCTACCATCTTTCTTTTAATTGGTTTTCTAAATTCTCTCCAGACAAGGCAGCTGCTATTTCCTGTGCTGAGGGTGGCCACCTCAGGTATGCACTGCCCCAAACCTCTTATATTTGTTTATGTTGATCTCTGCCTTACTCCATATTTTTGCTATCTACTTTGCTTATATCTTGTGATTGTTTCTCTATTTTTAAATTTTTTTTTCTTTTTTTTAACCGACGTGTAAGAACTTTTACACCTAAATGCTATTAAATCTTTGTATTAGTTTCTCGGATAACACAGTCCCACAAATTGAGGGGCTTAGAACAGTAGAGTTTCTCAAAGTTCTGGAGGCTAGAAGTCCAAGATCAAGGTTCCAGCAGGGCTGTGCTCCCTTTGAAACCCACAGGGGAATCCTCCTTTGCCTCTTCCTAGCTTCTGGTGGTTTGTTAGGAATCTTTGGCATTCCTTGGCTTGAAGGGCATCCTTCCAATCCTGCATCTTCATATGGCCTTCTTCCCTCTGTGTGTGTGTCCAGCTCTGTGTTCAAATTTTCTTTGTATAAGGACACCAGCTAGATTGGATTGGGGCTCACCCTAATGACCTCATGTTAAGTTGGTTACCTCTGTAAAGATCCTATTTCAAAATAAGGTCATATTCGGAAGTCCTGGGGTTAGGACTTCAAAATACCTTTTTTTTTTTTTTTTTTT
>RCUC01115867.1:0-21644 GCA_003697995.1 Taxidea taxus jeffersonii
GGGGGGGGGGGGTCCTTGATTGTTTTATTCGCTCTCTATCCCCAGTGCCTATGATAGGGCAATTGTAGGAACTCAGATATTTGTTGTATAAATTCATGATGTGATCTTCAAATATTTGTGGAAAGTTACTCTTCTGAGTGTGTGCAATATCTTGAGATTCTTTTTTTTTTTTTAAAGATTTTATTTATTTACTTGACAGAGATCACAAGTAGGCAGAGAGGCAGGCAGAGAGAGAGACAGACAGAGAAGCAGGCTCCCTGCTGAGCAGAGAGCCTGATGTGGGGCTCGATCCCAGGACCCTGAGACCATGACCTGAGCCGAAGGCAGAGGCTTAACCACTGAGCCACCCAGGCGCCCCAATATCTTGAGATTCTTAACAATGTCTCAGATGAAAGACAGCTGTTATGGCCATTTTGTAAATACCCTCTTGACCAATTTATTCATTTATGTACTCTATAAATATGTATTAAATGTTCATTAGAAGCAAGGTTGATTGAGCTAGAATTGTCTGGTGGTTGAGGGATTAATGAGGGGGGATTAATGAAGGGGAATTAAAAATGCAGGAGGAGGAATTGAGGGACTACATCTGAAAGCTGGCCTAGGGGCAGAAGATAATTGTTTCATGTGAGGCTGAGAGGGAAATGTGGGTGGGGATACAGATGAATTTATGGGTGAGGAAGTGAACATTTTTGATGGCTTCTGTATTCCCTGAAGTAGGAGGCGGGGTCACAAGCTGAAAAAGAGAAGCATAGGCATAGTCAAGGTAGCTGGAGAAAATGCAGTGGTTTCGTGTTCTTCACACTCAGGGCACATGATCTTCAGTGTATGAACACCTGCTTGCCTCTCCCTGTTGGAGGGTTTGCAGAATGGAGCAGTGATAAGGGAAGGAGTGAGGGAGCTGTGGGACATTGTAAGCAGTGTGGGGAGGCAGGAAAGGAGGTGAAAGGCTGTGGGGCCAGGAGGAATTTGGAAAAAATGAAGAGATCAAATGGCTGTCATAACCTCTAGATCAAGACGTATGAGTGATCACATGGAGAAACTTCTTTCTAAGAACAGATAAAAACATTCTGAGCCAAAATCTAGACAGTAATACCGCAGTCATTCAGGTAGAGTAGTGAATCAGGAGGGAAGTTATGTTATTCTAAATATCTTGTCCAGGAGGAGGCTAGACATAGAGTTTAACTATTGACTTTTTAGGGAAATATAAACTTAAGTCTGTTAAAGCCCCTAAATGATTAGAAATAGAATGTGTAACTTCCAAACTTGTTGAAGAAAAAGAAGAGGGATTAGAAAAACCTGACAATGCAAAAGAAGACAGAAAAGGGAGGATAAAGAAAACCTTTGTAAATTTGAAAATATAAAATGTCAGAGATAAGTTATTAGATTTGTAATCATATTAAATAAATATTTAAATTCACATGGTGAAGAACAGGACTGTTAGATTTTTTTTTCAATCCAGTTACCCATATTGCTTACAAGTTATGCACCTCAAACAAAATAGCATAGAAAGAGTATAAGGAAGGGGACAGTAAAAAGATATGTCAGGAAATTAGTACCCAAAAGAAAGCTAGCTTAACAATACCAATATCAGATAAAATGGATGTTAAGTTAAAAATATTTCTGGAAACAAAGATTTCATACAGATTATGAAACTATATACCAAGACAGTATGAACTCTATAACTTCATACACTTTTAATAACACAGCTTTTGTGGAAGATACCAGCAATTGGCTCATTCAGTACTACTCCAGCCCTCTGTTTACTGTGATAAAGACTAAATTCCCAGTTTTTCTTGCAGCTAGATTTTCTGTGTGACCAGGCTTCTCCCAAGCAGAGATTTAGAAGGTAAAAGCTAAGACTATGATGAAGTGGCCACAAGGTCCCTCTGGTAGGAAGGGGGATGGAGGCTCTTGGCTTTTATGACAGTTGTTGCAGGGTTCTTTAATCCTGGTTCTAGCATTGGAGGAGCCAAATGGTGGGCAGTGGCTAGCTGTGAAGTTTCTATAGGATATTGGATGTTTCTCCTAACTGTTTTGCTCACAGGCTGAGTAATAACCAAGCTTGGCCCCCTTGCCTCTCTGAAATTCTGTAAGTTACCTTATTCCTTGTAATAAATAAATAAATTTCTGCTTAAATGAGCTGGATTGTATCCCAATATGACGTGATATGTGTTATGTTAGGGGGAAGCCCCTAGCACCACAAGCCCTTTCGGGATTCTAACTCTAATTGGAGGGAAGCATGGAGTCCTTGTAGACTTCCTAGAGGAGGTGACAACTGCAGTAGATGCTGAAGTATGAGTTGGGATTATCTACATGGAGGGGTTAGATGAAGAAGGAGTGGCACAGGCAAGCGGGCAGCCCAGGGGGTGCAGAGCTCGACAGAAGTTCATTGTTCCTAACAGGATGAGACGCACGGAGTCACAAAAACAAAATGGAGGCTGGAGCTATGTCAGGGGAAATCACAAATGGGCCTTGCATGCCAATTTGTAGACTGCAACTGTTGCTTTTGTCTACTCAGCACCTTGGTTGCTTCTCCTGCAATCTTCCCTGCCCCTATTCCCAAGCCAATCCACACATATTTCCTTTGGGGAGTGACTTGTTCTCCACTCAAGTGAAGGAATTAGAAGGACTAACCACACTAGTCCTTCTCCCTGATGACAGGGAGAGCCTTGCTCCAGGTCTGACCACCACGGTAGACATTCCTACTATGGGCATGGCAATGGGGCTAAGATGAGCCTGTGAGTTAGTCTATGCCTATTAGAGTCCTTCCCAAGGATTTTTAAAATTTAGAACTGGTTCAAAGTGGTAGATTCTGGTGCTCGTTATCTGGCCCCCAAATTTTAATCCTGCAAAGCCCCTGGGGGCAGCTCTATCTGGAGCTCCATCTTATGGGAGAGAATCCATTTCCTTATTTAGTTCCACTGAGCCTAAGTGTTCTGTTGCTTGCCACCAAGGACCTTATAACAGTGCAAATGAGTAGAAGAACTGAGACCTGAACCCATATTTACAATTCTAAATGAGAAGAGAACCTATTAATACTCCCATGGGGAAAAGCTTCAATTTCATTAGTAAGCAAAGAAAGCTAAATTAAAGAAGGCTGTGACTCCACTTTTAAAAACCACTACAAGATTAAAGATTTTTTTGTGATGGTAAGTACTGTCCTATTTTGTGGGTACTTAAGAATGTAAACCATCATAGCTCTTTATTTTTTTTATTTTGATTTTTTATTAAAGATTTTTATTTATTTATTTGAGAAAGAGAGTGAGGGAGGGAGAAAGCATGAGCAAGGGGGATGGGGAGGGACAGAGGGAGGACGAGGGGCAGAGGGAGAGAAGCAGACTCCCCACTAAGCAGGGAGCCACATATGGTGTTCCATCCCAGGACCCCAGGATCACAACCCAAGCCAAAGTTGGACACCTAACTGACCGAGCCACCCAGGCTCCCCGATCATAGCTCTTTAAAAACATCAACAGGGGCACCTGGCTGGTTCTGCTGAGAGAACATGTGACTCTTGATCTCAGGGGGTCATGAATTCAAACCCCACATTGGATGCAGTGATTATATTTAAAAAAATTTTAATATCAACAGCTGCTATCATTTATTGAATGCTTACTAACAGGACAGACACTGTGCTAAGCAGCAAACAATTTTAACCACTAAAACAACCAATAAAATACATATCATCTTTGGTTTAAAGATAAGATTTAGAGAGACCCATTGAACTTACTGAGTTCTCAAAGGCACAAAGGGTGGTTCTCTGGGACTCCATCACTCTATAAGTGAACCAAGTGTTCACTTATATGTGCCAAGGGGACTAGTAAAATGGGAGCAACAAAAAAGAGAAAAAAATAATGCAGTATGAAATTTGATGCTCAAAAAATAAAATCATTAAAGTAGTCATCACAGGGGCACCTGAGTGGCTCAGTGGGTTAAGCCTCTGCCTTCGGCTCAGGTCATGATCTCAGGGTCCTGGGATCAAGCCCTGCATTGGGCTCTCTGCTCAGCAGGGAGCCTGCTTACCCCCTCTCTCTGCCTGCCTCTCTGCCTACTTGTGATCTCTCTCTCTGTCAAATAAATAAAATCTTTAAAAAGAAAAAAGTAGTCATCACAGGGAAACATTTATTCATTAGCCTCTTTCACAACCTATTTTCAGCTGGATGTTTTATTTACTTTAAGCTACCTTTTGCAGGAGACAGGGGAGCAGGTGGCACCCTACACCTTTAGTACTGGTGAGGACCTCTAAGAGCCTCATTCCAACCCATGGAGCTGGGATTCTACTCAGAGATGACTCTAAAGCCTGTGCTTATAACAAAGATTAGTGGGACCCAACTTCGGCAGCAATTCAGTAAATTAATTCAATAATGTCAAAAACATTCATAATTCTTAATCTATTAAATTAAATATTGTGACAAATTGCCAAAACATTAATAAATGTATTAAAGGCAGAGTTCCTTATGATAAAAAATTAGAAATTAATACAAATGTTTAACCATATGGGCCTTGTTAAATCAATTATGTAATGCCATCATTAAAAATAATCTTTATGAGGACTTTAAAGTGGGAAACTAATTGTATTTTGTCATGTTAAGTGGAGAAAAAACAACACATGGAACTATAATAGAACTACAATAGTCAGAACTGTAAAAAAGGAAATTTTGTATGTGTAGAAGAAAGATGGAAAAGAAACACACTCAAAAATATTAACAGAAGGGTGCCTGGGTGGCTCAGTCAATTAAACATCTCCTTTCAGCTCATGTCATGATCCCAGGGTCACTGGGGAACTTCCCTCAGTTCCCCAGAGGGAAGCTGCTTTGCCTTCTCCCACTCCCCTTGCTGTGTTCCCTCTCTTGCTGTCTCTCTCTCTCTTTTAAATAAAAAAATAAATAAAATCTTTAAAAAAACATTAACAGAGACTGGATTTTGGTAAAATGGGTGATTTTCTCCAATTTCTTATGTTTCCCGTAATTAGAATTTTCTCTAATGAGCCTTACTCTTTAGAATAGAAATGATCTTAATATTTATTTTGGGGGGTACTTGGGCAGCTCAGTTGGGTAAGCATACAATTCTTGATTTCAGCTTAGGTCATGATCTTAGGGTTGTAAGATTGAGCCCTGCACTGGGCTCCATGCTGGTTGTAGAACCTACCTAAGATTCTCTTTCTCCCAACTCATTTTAGACCCAGACTTGAAAGTGAGGAGGTGGAGAACGATTTCTCATGCTAATGGACATCAAAAGTAAGCTGGAGTAGTTTGTTCCTCTATCAGACAAACTAGATTTTAAACCAAAGACTATATAATAAGAGATGAAGAAGGATACTATATCATAATAAAAGGGTCTAAAGAATATCTAACAAGTACAAATATTTATGCCCCTAACTTGGGAGCAACCAAATGTATAAATCAATTAATGACAAAATTAAGGAAACTCATTGATAATAATACAGTTATAGTACGGGACTTTAACACCTCACTCACAGTAATGGACAGGAATCCATCACACACAGGAATATTACTCAGCCATCAAAAATAAGGAAATGCCTTTTGCAATGACGTGGATGGAACTAGAGGGTATCACGCTAAGTGAAATAAACCAGTGAGAGAAAGACAAATACCATATGATTTCACTCAAATGTAGAATTTAAGAAACAAAACAGATGAATGTTGAGGAAGAGAAGAAAAAGTAAAGTATGATAAAAACAGAGAGGGAGGCAAACCATAAGAGACTCTTAACTATAAGAAACAAACTGAGGGTTGCTGGAGGGGAGGTGGTAGGGGGATGGGGTAGTTGGGTAATAGGCATTAAGGAGGGCACATGAAGCAATGAGCACTGGTTATTATATGCACTGATGAATCACCAAATTCTACCCCTAAAACTAATAATACAGTCTATATTAACTAAATTGAATTTAAATAAAAAAAATTTTTTTAATATTTTTATTTTATTTATTTGACAGACAGAGATCACAAGTAGGCAGAGAGGCAGGCGGAGGGGGGGTGGGTGGGAAGCAGGCTCCCTGCAGAGCAGAGAGCCCGATGCAGGACTCGATCCCAGGACCCTGAGATCATGACCTGAGCCGAAGGCAGAGGCTTAACCCACTGAGCCACCCAGGCGCCCTAAATAAAAAATTTTAAAAGGAGAAATAGCACGGAGCAGATAATAGCCTCTCAATTAAAAAAAAGATTCTCTCTCTTCCTCTCCCTCTTCCCTCCTCTACTAACAGCTCATGGGCACATGTGCACATGCTGGCTCTCTCTTTGGGAAAAAAAAAGTTTCCTTCGAAACAATCTTGGAACACTGAAAAAATTAAATTTAAAAAAAATAAAATGCCAAAGGAAAAAGGAAAAGACAAGAAAAAAGAAAAAAATATTTATTTTTTAAAAAGGTGGGCCTGGGTGGCTCAGTGGGTTAAAGCCTCTGCCTTCGGCTCAGGTCATGATCCCAAGGTCCTGGGATCTCATCACATCTGGCTCTCTGCTCTGCGGGGAGCCTGCTTCCCCCTCTCTCTGTCTCTGCCTGCCTCTCTGCCTACTTGTGATCTCTGTCTGTCAAATAAATAAATAAAATCTAAAAAAAAAAAAAGAAAAGGTGTAACAGGGGAACCTGGGTTGCTCAGTTGGTTAGGCAGCTGCCTTCAGCTCAGGTCATGATTCCAGGGTCCTGGGATAGAGCCTGGCATCTGGCTCCCCGCTCAGTGGGGAGCCTGCTTCCCCGTGTCCCTCTGCCTGCTGCTCTGCTACTTGTGCTCTCTCTCTGTTAAAAAATAAATAAAAACTTTAAATAAATAAATAAATAAATAAAATTTAAAAGGTGTAACAGTCTTAGAAAAAGTCTTTATTTAGATAGTAAAAAACACTGAGGGATAGAGAGGCTTCACGGGAACATATTACAAATATGATTTCTCAGTGCTTAAGTCAAAATCTAAGAAGAAACACCCATGGCTTTCCTCTACTCACGGTTTTTCATTCCAACCTGATGTCAGATTTTTGCCCCACTGTCAGCTCATGTGACTCTATATTGGATTCAGGAAGCATGGTCATGGTAGACTTATTCAAAACGTATATACTTAATGAAGCATCTTGGTAGGTTACATATATATCTGGATCACTAACCCCAGAAACATCCAGGTAGTTACAGAACTCTATAATGCTTGACAGAGCTAAATAGACAAAGAAAAATACTATCATGGAATAAATCCACAAAGCTCATTATCATAATTTATTGAAACTCCTTTGCTTTGGAGACACTTTCTTCTCTTGGTGCCCATATCACGCAATGACCTCTCCTGGTTTTCCTCTGATTATCCTTAAGAGTTCCTTCTGTCTCCTTCGAGGCTCTTCATTCGGCACTTCTCCAAAATGTACATGCTCACATGTCTGTCCTAGGCCTTCTGCTGTCTCTGCACCCTCACCTGGACAATCTCATCTGCTCTGTTGGTGCCCACTGCCCTCAGTAGCAGTCATCCTCCTACAGCCCCTAAAAGCTACCGTGTAATAACTTAGAAATGTGCTCAGTGTAAGGGCTCACTAGCCTTCATTTCTTAATAAGAAATAATTCTCCGGAATGGTTATCAAAGAACAAATGTCTAAACCATTATGTTATCCTTTGATTGCCTTCTTCACCAATCTATCTGACCACTGATATTTCCATATTGGGATGAACAGATCACTTCTTACTTTCAATGTGCTTCCTCTGAAGTCAGTTCACCATAGCCTAAGCAACTGTCAATTTAATGTAATACATTAAAAGATTCATCTGACAAATACACAAATTGAAGAAAGCACCCAGGAGGGGGTACAGACACTCCATGGCTTCCTAGCCAGCCATGCCTCAGCGAGGGACCAGAATGACCCCTGCTGAGTAGGACGTCCACCCCTGGAATGAATTCATGTATAAATCGGTAACGCAATAAACCCGGAATTGTCCTTCCCAAACAAGCTCCACCTTTCCTTGTAAATGGTTTAGATCATGTTTGATTCTCACTGCTTTGCATTATCTGAACACCAAGGCATTTGTGTTTTTATCCCAACAAAAGCTTTGTTCAAGGCATGTCAGCCATTCGCCTTCCCCTTTCCCTCCCTCAGAGGTCACTCTTGACTGTAAAGCAATTCTCTCTCAACTGCACAAGCCCAGATAAGTGTTGTTCTGTCCCCACCTCCCACCCTTATTGCTCTTGCCCAGGGGGTAGCAGTCCTTTTGGGTCCACAAGTGGTTTTGAGTGCCAGCTCTGTGCAGGGAGCTGCACTAGGCGCTGTGGAGTGCCGGTTAAACGGAACAGAAATCCTCAAAAAAGTAAATGGCAATTCTGTCCCCTTCCTCTGACCTGAGCTCAGCCACTAACCCCAAATTACAATTGCTTTGTGTCTAGAGCTCAGAGTCAAAACCAGCCAGGGGCTGGTGCTGTTTATGTTGGTCTTTGTTGCAAACCTTATTGCAGACTTGAACTCATCAGGAAAAACTTAGGTGTAAAAAAATCTGAATTCAAAATGAGACATTCCAAATGCTCCCCAACTATCCCAATTTAATGTTTTACATACTCTTTGTCAGATCAAATACTCCTTCCACTCTCCCTTCCCATCTAGCAGCCTCCTCAGGCAGTAACATGACCTAAAGGCACACAAAGCATTACTTTCACTAGACAATTGGCTTTCTGTGGCACTAAGTGAAAAAAGATCGAGACACCCCCAAGATCATAGCTAGCCTATTATTTGTTTCCTCTTTCACAGCAAATTAGAGAGTTTGATGACCACTATTATTCTTCTTCATTATTATCAAACACTGACCCTGGTTTTAGCCTTTAGAGCAATTTTTTTCCCTCCAAGTCGCAAACAAGGGAAAGCAGGCATTATTTTGCATTCATTAAATACAGCCTTGCATTTATCCTCCATGAATTTCATACTTAGTGTCGTGTGCAAGCCCCTCATAAATAGTAAATGCACAGAGCCCGTGCCATGCGTTCAAGAGCCCCGAGGTTCTGAGGAGCAAGGCAGACTGATCAGTGCTGTGAACAACCCCCTTCCACATTACAGCAGCGCCATCTGCAGCGTGTGGCTGGACCCCCTCCAAGTACTCACCACCTCCTTTAGAACTTTTATGAGCTTGCCTTTTGAAAGCATACTCTTCCATATGCAAAGGCTTGCATACATATGCACACCAACAGCCCGTGTGCATGCAAAATGTGCAGATGGGCAAAGGAAAATGAAGCAGGGGTTTGCCACGAAGACAAATTATTAACCCCGGGAATTCCTAACAGCCACATAGGGGTCCTATGGAAAAACAGCCTCTCTTAGAACTGATAATTGGAACTTAATTTTAGATTTCAAAAACTGCAGATTAATAAAAGTGTAAGAACAACGGCTTTTAGAACTTCAGTGTTTTGTTTTTTGTTTTTTTGTTTTGTTTGGCATTGTTCCCTTGGAAAACAAACATCTGAAAGGTTGCAGAATTTCAACCAGCAGTGCCATCACCAGATGTGATCTTTTTTTCCAGGGCTCCCCACCACATACAAATGACGTCATTCTGAGCAGATATGGTGCAAGGGAATGATAGAACAGACTCCCTTAAATTAACTAGTAGCTTTTAGGAAGGGAAGTCAGGTGGAATATGGGGGTAAGTACTGTGCAATAAATTATAATGCATGTGCAAATATTTAATATGGCCCACGATATTTATAGACTAGATCTTGCAACAGGTTTACTAGGCCTTTTTATTAAGATAATTTATGTCTGACTCATTTACAGATTTAAAACACTTGAGATTTTCAGACTGTATTTAAGTCTAAGGGTTCTGGAATGAGAGTCAGCATTTCTCTTTTTCTCTTCTTCCCTTTTTTAAATTGAGATATAATTAATGTATATATCGAGTTAATTTCAGATATACAACATAATGATTTGATAAATATGAATATTGCAAAATGATCACCTCGGTAAATTTAGTTAACATCCACAACTCACGTAGTTATAATAAGAACTTATAAGATCTACTCTCTCAGCAACTTTCAAATATACAACACAGGATTGTTAACTATTAGAGTCAGCATTTCTAAATGAAGATATATGCAGTTTATTCTATTCTCCCCCAAAGAATTCACTTGGAATCAATTCAGCAGACCTACTTATTTGCAAGGTGCTGGACTGAAGGAAGGAGAATCCACCTCCTCTATGCCATGTCAGCTTGTCCCCTCGAGCCATCTATGAATAGTCATAACTCAAGCAGTCCTTTTACAGAACATTGAGAGCCTTCCACATACCCATGCATTTTTCTGTTTCTATGACAATGATCAATATTCTTCCTTGGAAGAATCAGAGGCATCGAGGGCAGAGAGGGAGTAGAGGGTGCGGGTGCCAGATGACATTGCTAGAGGCATGAATGAGGGGGGGGTCAGAGAAAGGAGGTGGCAAGGCAGATTTGACAGTGAATGAGGACAGATGGGGGTAACTGGAGGGATTGTTAAACTAGATCAGTGTTTCTTAATCCTGATTGCACAATGGAATCACCTGGAGAGTTTTAAAAACATTCTCACACTTGGGCCCCACCCCTGCCACTTCTGACTTACTTGTTATGAGGTACATACAGCCTGGGCACCGCAAAGTTTTTTGTTTTTTGTTTTTTTTTTAAGATTTTATTTATTTATTTGACAGACAGAGATCATAAGGAGGCAGAGAGGCAGACGGGGTGGGGGCGGGTAGCAGGCTCCCCACTGAGGAGAGAGCCCAATGCAGGCCTAGATAGATTCCAGGACCCTGAGATCATGACCTGAGCCGAAGGCAGAGGCTTAACGCACTGAGCCACCCAGGCGCCCCCACCGTAAAGTTTTTACAGTTCCCCAGGTGATTCAAATGAACAGCCAGCGCCGAGAACAACTGGGATAGGGAAATAATGTCTTTTAAAGATGGCAGCAAGTTAAGCACCTCTAAAATGAGGGGGAATGGCGTCATAGAAAAGAGCAACTGAAGTCTCTTATGGAGGCGAAGATGATGATAATTGACATCCTGGGAGGGAGGTTAGGAGGGAGTCAGCAAAGTAGAAGATGCGCTTGGAAGTAAGAAGTACTTCTTTCATTATGGCAGGAGAAAGGAAGAAGCAGAGAGACATGGATGGAGTCAGGGTTGAGGTTCTGCTGGCAGGATGGTAACGGGGGTGGGGGGCAGGCTTCTCATGAGCCTATGTTCTCTGTGAATCAGAGGAAAGCAAGTGGGGGTGGCAGCAAGCTTGGCATTTGGAGAAGAATGGAAAGGACTGGGCAATGATGGGTGCCTAGTTTATTAGAGGAGCTGAACTTACAGAGTCAGCGATTCATCAGGCTGATGGTTCTCAGCAGAATATTAAGAAATGTGAAAAGTGTACTCTCCTGAGCATGGGTTTACATTCTTCATACCGTGTTGTTAGAAAGATTCAAAGTTGAGCAGCTCTGGGAAGCATGGGTGGGAGGGTATAGTTGCAAATTAACCAAAGCAATCCCTTGTAACAACATCCTCTAAATCCAAAACAAATCAAACACAAACTTCCACTGCTATAAAAACATTAACACTAAAGAGACTATCAACTGCATTCTACACATTTGATACATAAATTCTCTATACTTTTACCATTGCTTGCATCCTAAAAATGTTGCAGAACCTCCCTCCCCTCTATTTGCAGTGAGATGTTTACAAATGTGTTCCACAGCCTGAGATTCTCCCCATTTCCCACAGCAGACTAGTCCCACACACACTGCATTTCTGGTTTTATAATTGAGTGACTCGGTATTTGTGAAGATGCAATCTTCATTCTGAAGTGCGGGAGAAAAAAGTTGAAAGGAACAGAGGGATTTGCCAGGAGATAGGACTGTTAGTGCTAAGACCCAGAGTCCCAGGCAAACGATGAGGGCTGTTCACTCCACTGCTCTCTCCCTCACAACAATCCCTAACACTTTATTGTGACGGGCGCTTGCCCTCACGTGACCTGAGACTAGCAGAGTGCCAGGTTTGAGACGGGAAGCCAATATGATGGAAGGGGACACCAGGATTCATACGAAGACCACAGATTCTTCTGTTAGCTTCCTTTTCCTCCATCTGGCTTCTTCCTGCAGTGGAGTGGAGCAGCCTCAAAGGGTTAACTCCTAAGACTTCTGTCCCTTTTTTCTTTGATACTGCTGTTCTTTTGACCTATAAGTTCTTGACTTTTTTTTTGTCTTGGGGCTAGTGGCCTGAGAAGACTTCCTCCCTTCCCAAACCACATTTCTTTTCTCCTTTCATCCTCAGATAAGATAAACTAAATCAAATACATACCTTAAATTACCAGGCCAAAGCCCTTTTTGATTAAAGAATTTTAAATAGGGAAGCCTGGGTGGCTCAGCCAGTTAAGCGTCTGCGCTGGGCTCAGGTCATGATCCCAGGGTCCTGGAATCACCTGGCTCCTTGCTCAGCAGGGAGCACACTTTTCCCTCTTCCTGCTGCTGCCCCTGCTTGTGCTCTCTCTTTCTGACAAATAAATAAAATCTTTAAAAAAATAAAAATAAAAAACATCTCAGTACAAAAAGAGTGATTTGCTCTTTAGAAATGGAGAACCCCACCTGACATCTTCGGTTCTTTCACAATAGAAGCCACGTCTTTATCAGGAAGAAACTCTCTTCTTTCTTCTTTATTCTACAGTATGCTGTGCTTAGAAGCCAATTTTAAAATGATCTTCAGATGAAAAGTCACAGTCTTGAAGGAGAACAAAAAACACTTTGTACAACAGGCTGAAGAAATGAGTTTTCTTTGTAGTAAATCATCCATGTTTGTTGATTTGAACAAATCAACAAATCTTCATTTGAAATGAAGACAAAGCAGACTTTTTAATGATTGAAAGATTTCTCCTTGCAACCCCCATTATTTTTTCTGCCTTCACTGAAATTTGGCAAGTATGTATATTGCAACACTAGGTGTAAAGCTCTGGGTCAAGGCTATGGAGTGTACTAAGACAAGTAAGGCAAGGCGTTGGCCATGATAATCGGTTATACTGAACTAGGAGAATGTGGTAAGGTAAGGAAAGAAAATTACAGGGCATAGAGAAGACCAGAACTTACTCCAGAATACCTTTTCCACAACAACATGGTGAGTCAATCCAATTATAATATAGAAAAGTTTTAAACATTTGTGCGAAGGCTCAGAGAGGAAAAAAAAAAGTGGAGTGAATAAATTCTGCAGATCTTGTAGATTCTCCTGTAGGATCTACAAATTCCTTTCTAGGGAAAATAGGGTGACTCATATTTTGGTTGCCTTTGTAAATTTTTCCTAGGCTTCAGGTGGCCCATCCTCTGTGCAGTCACTTGCAAAAGAAACATGAATCTGTCTCTGGGAACCTTGAAGATTCATGCATATCTCTGATGTTGGTATTTTAGAGCCAGACCAAATACATGGCATCTTACAGACATCATCTCTGAAGCCTCCTTGGCTATAGTTCTATTTTTGAAAGCTCTGTATTCATAACAGCCCTTAAAAATCTCTGCTATTCACTCTGCTCCCCACAGTGGTCCCTCTCCAACTCCTCCTTCCAGGCCTTGCTCCTTTCCCAGCTGTGCAAACCTGTCAGGACTCCTACTCCTAATAGCCAGCCCTGCCAGGTTGCTCTAAGATGCTGGAGAACTCCATTTATTCTCATTTCCCATAGAGCAGAGTCTGAAGAGTCCTCTGGGAAGTATCGTTCCCCCTCTCTGGCTGATGTGGGAAAGAAGACTATGGAACATTTCCAGCACAGAAAATTCTCTACTTTGTTCTACTTGCATTCCTTGGTGGAGATAATTTTCTCTGGGACAGTTTGGGTAGCTGGGGGCAGCTGGGGCTCAATCCAGAGTAGTAGTGAAATGGAGGTAAGGGGTGAAGGGGGGCTTGTTTTTCCATCAGTCAGTCCACTAGTGGCTACTGTGTAAGTTAAAATGAGAACCCCCACATCATCTATGTTAAGATAGGATTTTGTTGAATGCAACCTAAACAAATCTTGTCTTTTCCCCATGAGGTCAGTGTTAGAGCCTTCATGTTCAAATTAGTTCTTGGCTTTCCACCATCTCCATTCTGACTGTCTTGGGCTTTCCTTACAGAACGTTGTCATTTCCCCCTCACCTTAAACCTTGATATAGTTGGCCCCAGGGCACTCAGATGGGTAGGATACGCGCTTGCTTTGGCCCAGTATCTCCACTTTCAGGCTCTACTGGAAGAAATAATCAGAGATGCAGGTGAATATTTATACCTAATAGAGATTTACTTGTAACAGTGAAAAAATAGGTACAACCTAAATGCCTACAAATCAAGAAATGGCTAAAAATGTTTGATAAGTTATATGATGAAATAGGTCTCTATCAGGATGTTAATATCAAAGGCTATTTAACAACATAAATTGTTTCTAACTTAGCTTTAACTAAAAATCATGGATGAAAATTCTACTTGAAATACGATATCAATTTTGTATGTGCATATGTATATGTATATATGTGCATGTGTGTTTATATACAACACACAAATACAACAACCACACACAATTTGGTTGCCCCTGGGTAGTATAAATACAGGTATTTATTTATTTATCTCTCTGCACTTATTCATGAACTTATATTATTTTGCATCATAAAGGAATAAAGATTATTGTAAAATAAATGAAAAAAGAAAGTGGTTCTTAGCATAGCAACTGATGAAAAAGGAAGCTGGAAGAATGTAAATGGTTATTAATATGGGAGTGGTTAAATAAATGAAGGTACATTCATAGCTCCGTCCCTAGGCTGCACTGATGGCCACTGCCTGCATTCAGCTCCTGACTCCTGAATATGTAGGAATGTACCTCAGGCCCAGAATCACTCCCAGACTGCTCCTCTCTGCCCTCTCCTGATCGGGATCCCCTGCTTGTGATGATGTGACCGTTGACCTCTTACCTGCTTGGACGTGACTGGCGACATTTCCTCTTTGTTTGGAGAACTCTACACCTCCTGCCCTGCGGTTCAGCGGAACCTGCCCTCCCACACTCCATCAGGTGTGGTCCTCGGATACCAGCTTCGCCAGTCAGGGACTCTAGCCCCCTGGCCGCGGTTAGCTGGTTCAGCAGAGACAACCAGAATCCCTGCTGATAACGTTCTTCAGAAGCCACCAGGAAAACTACTATCTCCTTGTTTGGGATCAAGATCTGTAAAGATAAGCCAGAGAGTCTTATGACTAGCTTTCTTTCGAGAATATCTGCATATTGTCCATAATGGAGAGAATGATACCAAGACAGATGAATAGAGAGGAGAGATAACTAATAAGAAAGTCCCAAGGACATTGTTTGAGCCTCTGGATGTGGCAGTGACAGAAATTGTTTTGATTTCCCTCAGTTAATATATTTCTCCCTTTCCTCCCTTCCTTCCTACTTCCCTGCTTATCTTTCTTTAAAAATAAGGGTTTCTTGCGGTTAAATTTTTTTTCTTGAACTTGTTTGAGAAAGGGTTCTGTCACTTGTGACACAGTTCTGACTCAAACAGTTACCCTACCTTGGATTTGATGACCTGGCTTTTGGAAGCTAAACCACTTGCCTTTTGCATGCCAAACAAGTCTGGACTCTTTCTAGAGAAACTCTTGACTTAGAACTGGCTTTACATAGAACTTTCCCCTCTATTTCAGGACACTTTTTGTCTTTAGTCTTTGAAATTTCTTTCCTCCCTACCAGTGAGAGAGTGAGATCAGACATCCATCACCTAATATATTAAAAGCACTAAAACTGTTTTGAAAGCATTATTAATAGCACAGATAGATTCTTGTAATATATGACCTCAATTATTTTAAGTATGTAATAGCTAGTCATAGAAAAATACTAGAAGGAATATATCAAAATATTAACTCAGTGGTTATATCTGAGCAGTAAGATTATAGGTGACTTATACATTATATTTTCTAATTTTATAAGTGGATATGCAATTTACTTTGAGATTAGAAAATAATAGGAGTTATTAAAATAAATACATAAATTATAATATAGTCATCCATAGGACAATTTTGTAGTCATTAGAAAGAATATTTTGAAGACATTTCGGTGACACTGAAAAATGCTCATAATAGAACAGTTAGAAAGGCTCATAATAGAAACAGTTAGAAAACTGTATATAGCACTGATCTCAACTATTTTAATTATATATTAAAAGATTTTTTTAATTAAAACTTTTTTTTATATTTTAAAGGATTTTTGTTTTTAAATAATCTCGGCACCTAATGTAGGGCTCGAACTTACAACGCAGAGTTCAAGAGTCAAATGATCTGATTGAGCCAGTCAGGTGCCCCTCAACTATTTTAATTATAGATGTGTAGATAGATGCATAGGAAATGACTGAAGAAATTGCTTCAACATATTAATAGTTGTTATCTCTGAGTTATGAATTCATGATTTTTTGGTTACTTCTCCCACTTTCAGGATCAGAATTCTTTTATAATTATAATAAAATAGAGGTGCCTGGCTGGCTCAGTTGGGAGAGCATACAGCTCTTGATCTCAGGGTCATGAGTGCAAGCCCCATGTTGGGTGTAGAGATTATTAAAAAAAAAAAAAGAAAAACTTAAAAAATTATAATGACTCAAAAAGTTGAAAATAGCGCTACCCTACGACCCAGCAATCGCACTACTGGGTATTTACCCTAAAGATACAAATGCAGAGATCTGAAGGGACACGTGTACCCAAATGTTTATAGCAGCAATGTCCACAATAGCCAAACTATGGAAAGAACCTAGATGTCCATCAACAGATGAGTGGATAAAGATGTGGTATATATACATACAATGGAATACTATGAAGCCATCAAAGGAAATGAAATCTTGCCATTTGCAACGATGTGGATGGAACTAGAGGGTATTATGCTGAGTGAAATACGTCAATCAGAGAAAGACAATTATCATATGATCTCCCTGATATGAGGAATTTAAGAGGCAGAGTGGGGGATCTGGGGGTAGGGAAGGAAAAAATGAAACAAGATGGGATCAGGAGGGAGACAAACCATAAGAGACTCTCAATCTCACAAGACAAACTGAGGGTTGCTGTGGAGGAGAGGGGTATGGAGTGGATGGTTGGGTTATAGACATTGGGGAGGGTTTGTGATATGGTAGGTGCTGTGAAGTGTGTAAGCCTGATGATTCACAGATCTGTACCCCTAGGGCAAATAAAACATTATATGTTAATAAAAATAATTAAGAAAAAAATTATAATAAAACAGTAGAAAGTTACCCTGGTGGAGAAGAGGTTTGAGAAGGCAACTAACTCTTCCTCACTCCTGCCCTTTTGATAGTAGAAGCTTTAGACCTTTCCTCCCTTTCCCAGGTCAAGGGCTAAATCTCCCACCTGTCTTTGCTGAAGGAAGTAGTGAATGGGAGTCAATTTCTATTCTGGGCAGAAACTGAGGCCTTGTAAACTTAGGAGATGATTCTGTCTACTTATAGCCAAGATTCCCCTGCTTTATTTCCCAATGTAGCTATAGAATACACACACACACACACACACACACACACACATTTGTTTATTTACCAGCAATTAAAGCAGAATTTCTCAGAAAGGAAGGAGCTAAATCTGGGAATGTAGCAAAAGAAAAATATTTACATAACATATCTAAAATGCAAACCACATTTTGCATTGTGCTAAGTACTTTTTGTACATTTTCTCATTTAATCTTTTCAAAATCCCTGTGGAAAAAAACACCATCATTTCCCCTGATTAATAGATTAGCCAAACAGAGTCTTAGAGAACTTTGAAATAATTTTACCAGTTCACACAGTCAAGAAGTGGTGGAAGTAGAATTTGAAGCAAGGCAATCTTAGTCTAGGGCCTACACTATTAACCAATATGTTTATGGCAAACTGTATACACCATGATTTTTGTATTAACTCTACTGCTTTCTTAGTTGAAAATTGGTGAAGGCCTTGCAAAGGATGGTTAGGGAGAAGATTCCGTTCTTTTTCTGTGTTTGTTATTATCTGATCCCGTACCATTTCTTGATGTTCATCTGTATAAGATTCCTAACTGATATACAACACAGTGAAGATTTCTTTGGATCCAGGATTTTAAAAATAATTGTAGGAAAAGTTCAACTTATCTGTAATTGATTAGAGTGTTCAGCAGTTACGTGTGTAGTTTTAGATGTTTCTGCTCCTACCAGCTACTGTATAGATCTGCGTAGGCAAAGAAGACAAGGAAGAACATTCTCTACTGTGCTCTCTGTAGAGCTCTAAACACGTTTTCTGATTTCCCCTCACTTTGTTCTGTGTTGCTGGGGTATGGGGCAGTTTAAGGATCATCTCAGGTTTTGTGTTTGTTTTTGGTTAGGGAGCAACATTTAAGACTTATCTGAATAAGTGATCTCCATTTTGCCAAAACTATTGCTGGGGTGGTGCTACTTTTGAGGGCTCTGATTGGAGTCACCATAGTTCTACCTTTGACTTTTTCATATCCATGTGAGTGGGAAACCTGTTCCAAGGAGCAGGGAGGAGCAGTGGAGTCAGTGCAGAGCCAAAGAAGGAGCTGTCAGAGAAGTGGAGGAAGCAGGGGTGGGGGGAGAAGCAGGGACTTCTCCAGTTGCCTGGAGACTAGAGAAGGGGAATGTTCTAGAGGGTCTAGATGTATCCAATGGTGCTAAATGTTGAAGACAGGTTAAGTGGTTAAAAACTAAGCAGGGGTGCCTGGGTGGTTCAGTTGGTTAAGCATCTGATTCTTGGTTTCAGCTCAGGTCATGATCTCAGGGTCATGAGATCAAGTCCCGAGTCAGACACCTTGCTGGGTGTGGAGCCTGCTTAAGATTCTCTCACTTTCTCTCCCTCTACCCCTCCTCTTACTCACACACGTTTTCTCTCTTTCTCTCTATCTCTCAAATGAATAAAATCTAAAAACAAAGCAAAGCAACTAAGGAGGGGTGGCCCAGTGGCTCAGACAGTTAAGCATCTGTCTTCAGCTCAGGTCATGATCCCAGGGTCCTGGAATGGAGTCCTGCATCGGGCTCCCTGCTCAGCAGGGGGTCTGTTTCCTCCCTCTCCCTTTGCCCCTTCCCCCATCATACTCTCTCTCTCCCTCTCTTTCAAAAAACTCTTAAGAAAAAAAAGGAAAGAATGTTGGCTTGGTCAATAGAGTAGATGTGGAAGAGATGTGGAAGTAGAATTCAGGTTGCAATGTGGCTAGGAATGAGTGGGAAGTAAGAACCTGAATAGTTCCAAGCAGACTCTTCTTTCTTCCACACTAATGGGCAGCTGGGAAGTTTAAGAATGTAACAAAGTTGAGGGAAAGTGTGTGGGTGGGTGCGCAGGTGCAGGAAAGGAGACAGCCGGACAGGTTTATAAGTTGGGTGGGAAGCAAAACATCAAGAGAGAAGGGAGGAGAGAAGAATAATAAGTATCCTTATTGAGAGCTAACTCTGTTCTAGGCTTAGTGCTAGGTGATGGGACCTATACATGTGTCTTCATATTATGTTCCATTTAATGCACATAGCAACCTTGGGAGGAAACCAGCTTCAGGGAAAGTGACTTCCCAAGATCACACAGCTATTATCTTGACAGATGAAACAGACAAATCTTCTGACTCAAAAAGCACATAAGTTCTATTCATGAAAGAGGGCAAAGAGGAGAGGATATTTAGTGCAAAGAGGTCATTGAAGAGGTAGCTGGAGTTGGAATAAAAAACATGGGTTAGTAGGATAAAGGGTCACATTGACCCCAGAGGCAAAGGAAGATGGAACCAGAAAATACTGTAAAAGGTATGAGAACTTAATTTCATTTTAGAAGTCCAATGCGCTATCCATTGCGCCACAGAGCCTTAATTTCATTTTATTTTGTGGATAAAAATAGCCTAAGTACCTGGCATATGTATTCAGCTAGGTTCCTAGGAGACCATTGATGATTCTCTTAAGCTAGTAGTGACAGAAGCATATCCTCTTTTTTTTTTTAATCCCCTTATTGTGTCTGGTTTTGGTCATTCCCCAAATGATCTCAAATAGTATCCTGGGCCCTTCCATGACTGTATACTCATATAGCTCTTCCTGATGATTCTCTTAAGCTAGTAGTGACAGAAGCATATCCTCTTTTTTTTTTTTAATCCCCTTATTGTGTCTGGTTTTAGTCATCCCCCAAATGATCTCAAATAGTATCCTGGGCCCTTCCATGACTGTATACTCATGTAGCTCTTCCTTTTACCTAGAATTCCCTTCTTTATCTATTTTTGAGTATAGAGATGGACACTACTACTTAATTGGCAAACCATATGAAATAAATACAGAAATTGAATGAATTCCATTCAAGGATTTGGCCTTCAATTCTTATCTGGTAGATTGTTGTTAGATTACATTGGCTGGGGCATGTGAAATACAAGAATTTTTAAATAAAGGCTCCTAAAAGACGAGCAACAAATTACAACTGAGCTTTTATTTCATCTAAGCCGTTCTAGTTGAAATTCGTGACCTACTTTATCTCATGTTCTGTTGCCATAGTGCTTAGGTTAAATGTGTAACTAAAGAAAATTGATTTCCCGTGCAAATCTTAATTTTTATTGTGCCCTGAAGTGCTGTGTGGATGGTGGATGTGTGGTGAGTCTCACATTTAGAAGATTCTAGGGGGAGTTTTGAGAGTTAAAGTATTACGGCCGCTATCTGTGGATATTAAGATAATATATTTTCTGTAGATGTGTATCATTTAAAAAAATAAGTGACTTTATGAATATCCTTAGGCATCAAAGAAACAGGATTTTCTGACTGCTTCAGAAGCAGTCTCCAGTTTACATGGGTCAATCAGCATTTGCTAAAGAGGAAAATAGTATTTGTCTTGGAGATTATAAACCTCAAGCTCAAAGACAAATGCTTGTCCCCAAAATATTTTAATGCTTTGTTTGATTTAACAATCTATCCTACAGTAAAGTGAGCATTTAGAGTTCTTAGGACCTTATCTTTATTTAAAAAAATAATAATAAAAACCCAGCTGGCAAACATCTGTCAATGGCAGGGTATAGGTTTGGTGAGTGGAAGAGGCCTGGCCAAGTCTGTGGGGCCAACATTCCCCAGGATTCTCTGTAAATGGGCACATTTCTTTCTGAATGGTGAGGCTTTTCTCATTACACCTGTCATATGGGAATTTCCTGAGTGTTGAGAGCAATAAAGTGTCTTTTGTTATGTTAATGACTTTGGGAAAGCTACTGGGGAAGCCCTGATTAGAGGGCCAGACCTCTCAGCCCCATTTCCCTGACCTCTGGGGAGGAGAGAGGGGCTGGAAGTTGAGTCAGTCACAAGTGGCCGATGATTTGATCGATTGAGCCTCTGTAACGGAGTCTGCATAAAAATCCAAAAGGAGGGGTTTGAAAAGCTTCCAGGTTGGTGAACCGAAACACTTCCACATGCCAGCCCCAAAGTCCCTGGGGACTGAAGCTCCTGTCTCCACGTAGCCAGTGCCAGAACTGAATTCAGGCTGTGGAACCCCTTGATCAGTGTCAGAGGAGAACTGAGTTCATTGCTTGGTGGTGTAGAAAAACACACTGCAACAACCTGGACATTTTCTCCTGTATTGAATACATTCAAGTCTCCATAAGTCTGGGAATTTATGGGGCAGATTAAACCCCAAACATGTTGTGTTTGGCTTACATAATTCACTTATTGAAGTTCTAAAAGGAAAAAAAACACTATTTCCTCCTACTCTCAATGCTTCTTTTTTTTTTTTT